>JBBMOC010000003.1:8482840-8695207 GCA_037975185.1 Centropyge bicolor | reverse complement strand
GAGAGAGAGAGAGAGAGAGAGAGAGAGAGAGAGAGAGAGAGAGAGAGAGAGAGAGGCTGCTGACTGCTTTAACCTTGAAATCTCTCTGCAGAATAGAAGAATTTTATTAGTGTGTGGAATAAATCAGCTGCAGACTGACTCATTAATAATGGATCACTTTAAGGCTGAAATACAGGCAGCGGCAGAGGACAGTGTGTGAGCGTGCGGGGAAGAGTTGGGAGGAAATCAGGTGCATATATCCGCTGTGACATTTATATCTTGTATGACCGGCAGCAGAACGAGCACATTTCGTGTATGTTGTCAGGTTGTGTAAGCAGCCCCGCAGACTGTGTTTTCCTCTGTGTGTGTGTGTGTGTGTGAAAGCGCCATGTTGTTAGTTCCTAAGATGTGTTGCCGTGGTAACAGTCGTTTCTGGGGAGAATGCGATGTTTCCCACGTGGTGACCCGCTGTGGCCCGTGGGGATTATTCATCTCCCGACAGCTTGCGGAAGGACACAGAACAATATCTGTCTCCGTTTTATTTCGTTTAAATGCAGTTTTTCAGAATCACTTTCTGAAAATGTGCATTTATCTTGTCTTTGCGAGAAGATTATGCCTCTTTTTTTTTTTTTTTACTGTTTTATGAGAAAGTGAGTCAAGTGTAGGTGATTCAGCTGAAGCCGAGGGGCCAATTCCGAAGGTGGGATCACTGTCGGCGTGGAAGGTTTTTAAAGTCGCTGCTCACTGTATGTAGCAGCTCTATGTTTTTATGGCTCTATATCCAGAGGAAACGGTTTTACCCCAGGTCTGTTTGGTAGCTCAAATCATTCATGATGTCAGTTTTGCAGCCTTTTCCCTTCATCCGGCAGCAGCACAGTGTTTTCTGGTGTTTCACATCACATCATGAATATGCATGAAATTCATAAATTAGCCTCCCACAGAGCCTGGAACAGTGTTTTAGCTGTAATGGAGAAGAGGGAGGTGAAATCTGTAAACATGTGTTTACAGGCTGATCATTTAAATGCAGCTACAGACCAATTAGATCTGGCATGATGAATTATTGCTCTGTCTCTCCGAAGTGTCTTTGCATCTTAGGATGGGAATGTCTCAGGTTTACTGGCAGAAAAGAAAAGCTTTTGTTTCCAGGCAGCTGTCAGCAGGTGGCACAGCTGCAAGACTGAGGAGAGTTATTGACCAAAAGTTTTATGTGTGTGGTGCTGAACACTTACAGACTGTGATGCACTTTGAAGTGAGTGTGTCCGTTTGAAAAGACACTTTTTTAGCAGTATTTTTTTTTGTCAATTTGCAGGCGGGTGGTAGGAAAACAATTACAGTCACAATGTGTGTGTGGTTGTGTATATTCACTTATGTCCAAACTGGGGATATACACCTGATTCAAGACCAGTTGATTCGGGACAGCAGTGCAATTGGAGACAAAAGTTGTGTCTCCAATTTGGAAAAGTGTGATTTTTAGGTCAACAGTTAAGGTTAGGGTCAGGTTAAGGTCAGTCTCCAGGAAATGAATGAATGTCTATGTAAATTCCCCAAAAGTGACATAAGTAAAGACTCTCTCTCTCTCTCTCTCTCTCTCTCTCTGTGTGTGTGTGTGTGTGTGTGTGTGTGTGTGTGTGTGTGTGTGCGTGTGTGTGATGCCCTCAGTCTGTGCCATGAAGCTGCTTCACACTCTCACCAGTCAGACGGCTCCAGTTCTGTCTTGTGCCTTTTCCTCTGATGGAGAGCTGGTCGTCTCAGGGTAAGACACACACACACACACACACACACACACACACACATTGATTTTAATACTGTCAGGCTTATCTTTTATGAAGTCCTTTGATTTATCATTTGCTGCGAGATCACTTTGGGACAAATTAGGTTTAAATTCATCTCGTCTGTGTTTGAAATTCTCCTCTCTTTTCTGTGCTGCAAACAGCAGATGCCAGTGCTGAGCACTGATCCTGCTGTTCCCTCACTCGGCCACAGGAGGAGTGTATTTTGTAGTGTTTAAGCTTCCCTCTGCTGTCTCTGGCTTTAAATCAAGCCTGCTGTAGGGTTCATGTGTGCTCTGTTTGTAGCACTCAGGAACATTTCAATACTGTGTTTGTTTGACAAGAATCCAAATGTCTTCTTTTATTATTTTCCTATAAAAGCCTGCATATGGATCATGTGAATGAAGCTGACTTTGTTTACTCTCTCATTACTCTCAACAGTTCGGTGGATAAAAGTGTTGCTGTGTATGACGCGGTGAGTAAAGCGCAGAAACGCTCAGCTATTTAGTTCGGCTTTGCAGCTTCACTTAAGTGTGGCAGAGGGGGTTTCTAAACAAGAAATCACAGCCGCTGTAAACACACTGACGCCAAGCATTCCTCTTTTGTCCACATTTGTTTGCACTTTGTTTACAGAACCTGGGGACGCTGCTCCACACTTTGACACAGCACGACAGGTAAATGACCCCCGACCTCCCGCCGCCATGCAATCTCTGCAGCCATCAGACAAACAGCAGAGCAGCAGTCCCAGTGATTCAGATCAGAAAACGTGTGATTTTTGCTTGATTAGTTTTTCCCAGAAGCACTGGGTGCAGTGATGCAATAGCATATTCTCCAGCGCTGCTTTCCAGACAGTCATTGAAGTGGCACAGCAGGTAGGCACCAGCAGAGCGCTTTGAAGTGCTTGAAAGGATTTAAGATACTGTACGATCTAAGACTGGATTTTTTTTTATTTTTTTTTTTAAGGATAGAGGGAACCTGACTTTTAAAGCCAATCTCTTCCTGTGCCAGTTTTGGTCTTGTCATACACACCCTTCACACTCCTCTTCCTCCTCCCTGCAGGTATGTGACTGCTGTTGCTCTGTCCCCCACCATGCCGTGGATTGCAACCGGCTCCATGGACAGGACGGTGAACGTGTGGAGAATAGGAGATGGAGGCAGCACAACTGGTAAGTACTTAACAGAGAATTGTTTAGATTGGCGCCTACAAATGAACAATCACTCCCCCCCCCTTTTTTTTTTTTTTTTTTTAAATCAGACCGTTAGCAGTGGTTCAAAGCCCAGAAGCCATTTGGAGCGCCAAAGCCTTCCAAAAGAGTGTTTTGGGAGATATCCAGCAGCAGAAGCTCCCATTACATGTGTATTGCTGTCTGGCTGCGGTGTCTAGAGGAGGAATTGTGATTGATGTTTATTGGTGCAGCAGGGCAAACTACCACTGAGCCACAGAGAGCTGTTGTTATGAAGGTGAATCCTCTTTAGGAAAAAAAAAAAAAAAAAAAAAATCCCAACCCAACATGAAAGAAAACATTTGGAATACTAAATGAAAAGGTGCAATCGTCAGACATCTGGAGGCCTTGAAGCTTCATCAGGGCAGCTCCCCATCTGCCATTAGTCAGGTTGATGTTGACGAAGCAAATTCCATCTCAATGAAGATCTGGGGTTTTTTTTCTGCATCTCCCTCTTTCTCTCTCTCTCTGTCCCCTTTTCCTTTAATCTTGTTTCTTTCTTTCTTTTCACGTATTAAAGTTATTCCCTTTTATGTTTTCCTGCAGAGGCTGAATCGAGGCAGACGGAGTGCCAAGGTAAATAAATGCAGCACTCACCAGCAGAAATCTTCAGTTAAAAACCACCGCTCTTTTATCTCAGCGTGGCTGTTTCAGATATCAGAGCCTCGTACAGGTGTTTAGATAATTTAATGTCTTGATCCGCTGAAAACATCTTTTCTGTTGAGCTATTGTTGTAGCACACTGTTGCCTTTTTTTGCAGCTTTTCCTGTGTATTTTGTGTTCGTCCTGTGTTGTGTGAACCCCCAAAAAAGATGCTTTAATGAAGCTAATGGCACCCAAAGAATTAATTTCTAAAATGAAATGGCGACTCTCTGGCTTTAAAGGATAAGGCTGCCATCATTCAATGTTTGTCTCTCAACACTTTCCCAAACCTGTTCGCTCCTAATGAATCATTTACGAGGGGTCACAAATATATTGTTCCATTTTCAAATGAGGCTCAGTAATTTCTTAAAACAAATGGGTGCTGTCATTTTTAGCTATGTTGTCTGACTTTATGGATGGCAATTGGATGTGTTGCCGTAAAACTCGGTGCAGACATGCCCTGGCAGGATTCAGAGGAAACAATACTTTGCTTTATGACTAAATTCTTGCAAAGCTAATGACATGAGCCACAGCTGTACTTTGCGTTAATTAGCCAGTGTGTAACATATGACTAAATAGGCCAAAATTAAATCTGAATCCACAGGTAAACACCTGCTAGGTGGAGGACAACTCACCCTGCTATCATATTTATGAGTGTACAAAGTGCGGTGACATGTAGTGATCCCAGTATAACTCCACCCAGCTTCAACCTGACCAAAGCTCTCATCAGCCAGAGCCACTGAACACACCTGTGTTTGTGGGCAGGGTCTTTAATCAGAGGCAGAGGTGTGTGTGTGTGTGTGTGTGTGTGTGTGTGTGTGTGTGTGTGTGTGTATGTTTCAAACCTTGATTTGAAATGAACTGAACTGACCTCGAGTTTTCTGAAAGTTTCTCCTTCAGATATGAGGAGCACAGAAACAGAGCGCCTCTTCTCTGTGTTTAGTTTCGAGTGTGGGGGCAGTAAACAAGGTCTGGATGATTCATAATGTATCAGCAGGGCAGACCTAAACCATCCACCTCTTCTCAGAACTAGATTAATACTTAAAATTTAACTTACTCAAGCAGAAGTAAATTTTCAGTTACTGATTCATCCACATCAACTAGTGAGTATTTACAGCAATAGTTCACACTGTATGTGACAGTGACTGTGTCGATATGAAGGAACCCAGTGCAAATGTAATGTGCTTTTACACTGGACATTGACATTAGTGGCACAGAGGAGGAAGCTGTGAGGCCATTCTTCTTAGTAGAATCAGATCATTGTTTATTTTCATGGGGTTTGTTTAAAATCAGAAAACTAGACCATGGGCTGTAAATGATGGAGGTGATGAAGAGACCCTCGTACGTGCATCTGTCCAAGTAATTAAACGCTGCATCTGTCCCAATCTGCAGTGGAGCTGTGTGAGGTTTTCAGGCCTCTGGCACAGCGTTTCCATGAGTCAGCCTGGTAGACTGGGAGACTCCACACTCCATCAGCCAAGGCTGCAGAGAGGAGGTGGTGTTACTCTGCTCACTGTCATGCAGGCTCAATAAGTGGATATTTCCACTCGGTGCAACTGTGCTTGGGGCAGAGTCTCTGGTTGCATAGTTTGACTCATGCCCAAAAAAACAAAAAAAGGAAAATCACTTCTGAACAACATAACAATTTTAGTTTGATGGCCCCATGTTGAGCATTACGCAGGGCAGCATATTTTTTAGCCACGTTGGCAGCTAAGTGTCACTCAGTTGATCAGTCCACCAGCTGAAATATGTCAACGACAGGACGGCTCAAGCTTTAATATTTAAGAGCGCTTTACTTCTACACAAGCTGTGGTGACATTCAACAGTTCCACACAAAGAAAACACAGGCTCGAAATGCATTTTTGCAGCCGAGACCAAAACAGAAAATATGCATTGATTGTGAATTCCAGCAGAGACAGGAGGGGGGAGAAAGCTAACATGTTGTTAGTGCAGTAATGAGCAACACCTCCCAGTCTTCGGGGTCATCCTTCACGTGGCTAATGATGGGCGATGGGAAGCGCGAGGCTGCTGCGAGGTGTCGTTAGCGGGGGCCGGCGCGCGGCAGGCCGGTTTGTTTCGGACGTTGTGTGATAAATGGCGGCTGCTCGCTCGCACGGTGCCATGTGAAGGTTGATGAGCTGCATGCTGGCACGGTGTGAAGTAACACAACGGCGGGGGTTAATGTTCTTTTCTTTGGTAGGTCAGGAATCTGTGTGTGTATGTGGGAAAGTAATTGTCACTCTCCATATCAGCACAAAGGGACTGTGTCCTTCTCTGCGGAGCGGGAGGCAAATTGTTTGCATCAGATAAGTCTTGTTGCAGGAGGTGGGGGAGGAGGGGGGGTGTCATAACAAAGCGCTTCCTCCCTTCCTGTTGTATGTTTTTGCAGGAAGGAAGTTGCCGGGTCACTCCATGCAGCTGGTTGCCGATTGGTCGGAGGAGGACGTGCAGACTTGGCTCAGCGAGGAAGGATTGCAGGAGCTCGTCAGCATCTTTAAAGCCAACAACATCGACGGAGCAGAGCTCAGCCGGCTGAACAAGGAGACGGCCACAGAGCTGGGGATCGGTGAGGATGGATAGAAAACACACACACACATTCACAGGGACTCACAGGGTTTTTGTGGGGATTTACCATTTGATCCTAAAACATGACAAGCTTGAATTGGATAGCATGATATAAGCTGCTTTTTTTTTTTTTTTTATCAATGCTCTGATTTATTTCCCCTCCCACAACTTTTCCCAAATAGTGATCTGATTTAGGGACGCGAGAGCCACAGCACTTCTATCTGCTTACACAATCACAAATCACGCTGCGAGGACAGGACCCCACAGCGTGACCTTTACATCACAAACAATGATAATCCCTCTGAAAATAAGATTAGTCCGCTCAGGGTCGTCCAAGGTCTCCGTGTGGAGAGTCACTGTACAAACTGTACGGCGCGGCTCCCTGCAGAGGACGGACGCACTGTGGACGCCAACGCCACAGTCACAGTCAGAGATGAAGTACAAATACATGCATCATTGTCTCCACCAAGGAAGCTGGGTTTAAAGGAGTCGTTTTTTGATTATTGTGCTTTTGGAGACTTAGATTGTTACAACTCTTCTATTCGTCTGTGACTGTCTTAGGCTTCAGTTTTTTTTGTACGAATTCAACAAATGAGATTTAATAAGTGAGTAAGTGAGGTGCTTGTAGAGACAGAGCCATCATGTGACTCTTTATAATTCACTATAATGTTTTTGTTGACATGACCAGATGCCCAAAACTGTACAACTAAAACTGTTTGTGATGGAAGACAAAATTTGGTGTAGTTACTTTTTGCATCAGATTTATAAAACATAAGATAAGATAATATAAGATAAGATCAGATAGCTTTTATTAACCTATTAACCTGTCTGTTCTCATAGTCCTGTTTTTTAAATCTAATACTGAAGCTATGAAGCTATTTAATTTACACTTTGATATGGAAACAGAATATAGAATTATGAAGGATAAAATATGCACATAAACACAGCGACATAATATATTACTAAATGTATAAATGCACCTTTGATTGATGTTATGGATCCACGTGTAGACGGCAAAAATTATTCAGTGAAATTGTCTAAAAACCTAAACAAATGGCGTTTTCTCATTACATTTGATCTCTCGCCTCTTTCACACACACGTCTCTCTGCAGAAAAAGCACATGTGCACCTGGTCAGAAATATTCATGAGCTGCACTCATCCCCGCTGCAGATTAATAACGCACCTATTATCTGCTGAAATAACACATTTTAGGGGATTGTTAACCTTGCGTTTTGTGTCCTTGGTCGAGGTATGAGTGCTTTCTGGTTAGTATTTCAATATTGATAGCTTCAGCTAAGCGTGGCGCCCTCTTGAATTCTAATTCAGACGCACAGTTTTGAAGGGAATTTTAGCCGCCATGCCCAGAACAGCAGTCTTTACTCTGATTACAGTGACTTCATGCCCACTGTAATCATGTAACTAGCTGCACAGTCCCACCTTTAATCACAGCAGAAAACCCTTTTGGCTGTTGTTGTGTTTGCTTTAATTGGACGGCAGTAAAAAAAAAAAAAAACAACAACAGTAAAGCCAACTTCCCTCGCCTGCTGCTCAGTTATTCAAATCATGTCCTGTGGACCGAATGTCTCTTCTCCATGCGTTTAATATGGAGGACAGCTCTCATCATTACCACAGAATGAGGACAGAGGAAACAGCAGATTGCCACATTTCCTGTCCTTTTTGTGCTGTGCAACCAGCAACTATCATTTTCCATGCATGCTATTGGTGTGAACGTGTGCACGTGCATAGGCACACACACACTCACACATACATCTCACACACACACACGGCAAATTAGATTCCAACGCACTCCACTTGATGAAATATTCATGAATCTTTGAGTAAGAGGAGGAAAAAAAAAAAAAGTTCCCCTCAGATATAATTCAGTGTATCTCAGTGGAGACAGCCTCATTCTGCAGTTTTATTGTAGCGTCTCATCAAATTATCAATCTAAATGTAAAGTGGACAGTATGGTACTAATGGCTGGAGAGAACTTATGGAAATCTTAAACCTTACACAGCTGTTAAGTGCAGTTTTTCTATCCGGGATTACGTTATAGGACGAATCGGGGGGGGGCTTAATGGGTTCAACGTGTTTCACAGAGAGAAGACGTTTTGATTAAGCACTATCACTTTTCCCACAGGATCTGAAGTATTTGTGATTGCGACAGCAGGCCTCCGTCGCTGCGTCTCTCTGTTTCACTTTGCTTGTGAGGGCAGGAGTTCACGGTGAGAAGTAGCCACGGGTCTTTGTCATGTGCACTTGAACGCTTTTCCGCCTGCGTCTCCACTTCCTGCTCTGCGAACGAGAGCGAAATTAGGAAGGACTCACAACATGCCGTTTGCTGCAGGAAGACAACTAGCCGCTCGTCAGTGGCTGATTGCGAAGATCTCTTCAGTTTGTTGGAGGCTGATTGTGTCCTGAAAATGGATTAAACCTCGTCCAAGAATCGTGTCCCTATATGACATATGGAGGAAGCGTTTGATACATACAAAGAGTTCAATTCAAACTACGACACAACATAAAGTCTGCGCAGAAGTTTCTCCCATATGTGTTAAATTGACATAGTCATGAGACTCAGCTTTAAGCCACAGTTTTATTACATCTTCCAAAAATCATCCCTTTCGGTCTGACATTCCTGACATCATTTCCAAAGTCATTAACTCCAACCTAGAAGCAGATGGTTTATTAAGCGTCCTCAGCACATGCGAATCGGTGACTCAACAACTCAGAAACTCTTTTCCTATTCCCTCATCGACGACTGGAGCTGCCACTGAGGTCTGTGGTGTTTTTTCTGGGAATCCGAGGGTTTTAGCACCAACACCAGGGGGTTTACACTCTGCATCAGTGGATATTTTATAGGCTGATTCAGGCAATTTTTTAGGCTTGATATATTAAGTTTGGAACACTTTTAGACTAATGTGTGGACAAGTCAAAGAAACACTTCTCCAAATTTAGTGATTTCCAAAAGTTGAGATAAACAGTTAAGTGTTGATGTTCCCTTTTTGAAGTCTTTTTTTTCTTGGACTAAAAAAACGTTTAAAAACTGAACTATTTTAAGAAGCTGAAATCAATTTTCTTAAGACCATGAAAAGTTGAAATTTTGGATATACATGGTTTTATATAGACAGGCAAAGACAGAGACCTCCATTTTTGGGCAAATTAAATTTACACACAAAATAACTGTATTATAGTTAAATGAATAAAAATATTTTAACACTGGGACACTGTGGAAAACAAGTGACAATTTGCTAACTTTTTTATATAATTGAAATCAGTTCTAAGTCAATATATTTAATGTTTGACCTCATCAGCTTCATTGATTTTTGTAAATATCTGCTTATTCTGAATTTGATGGCAGCAAAAAACAAGTTGGGACAGGAGCAACAAAAGACTGAAAGTTGTGGACTGATCCAAAAACACTTGTTTGGATCATTCCACAGGTAAACAGGTTCATTGGTAACAGGTGTTAGTATCATGATTGGGTATGAAAGGTTCAATTCTACTAATTCATTCTTTACCTTTTGAGAAATATATGTTTAAACAACTCTTTGTACTCATCTTGCAGTTTCAGATATTTTAATTTGTTAGTTTTTTAAAATATCCTGCTCTTCTTCTTTACACTCATATTTGAAATAAAATCTCTTCAGGGTTTGAGAATGCAAGCCAGAAACTGTCACCGCAGCTGCTTGTATCTCTGTTACACAGGGACACTTCACTAACCACGTGTAAAGGTCCTCCCTCCATTGTAGCTGGTGGTGAAATTTGCAGCTGATGACACATTCAAAGGCTGCTGTCAGTGGGCACAGACAGGCAGCTGGAGTCTTTATTCCTGAGTTTAATAATGAGAGATGTTAACTTTGAACTACAAACTCAAGGGGGAGACACCTTGAAGCCGTCATCACACAAGCCTGCTTCTTTGTGTCTCAGCACATATTGATCGAGCCGGAGCAGATTTACTCCTGCCTTTGTTTTAACTGAGAGACCAGAGAGGATGAAATCAGTCTGTCGCCTCGTTGTTCCACATACACCGACTCAAAGTTATGATATGTTAATGTTATTCCACGACGTCTTTGAGGATAAATTAACAGTTAAATGTTGAGTCTTTGCTGTGTTTTAAGTGCGTGTGATGTGATGTAGCAGTGGTGCTGAATGCTGAGCAGTGTATTGGTCTCTCAGAGTCCGTGGGCCTCCGAGGTCGTCTCATGAGGAAAATCGAGGCCCTGAAGGCAGAGGAGAGCGGTTCAGATGCCCCGGAAGAGTTCCTGTGTCCAATCACCAGGGAGCTGATGAAGGATCCAGTCATCGCTGCAGGTTAGACCACCAACCCTGATTCATTCTGGGCTTTTTTTTTCCCACATTGCACGATTATCTCAGTGTATACGAGGTGTCTAAATGTCTCCTTCACAGACGGATACTCCTACGAGAGAGAATCCATCGAGAGCTGGATCAGGGGCAAGAACAAAACCAGTCCCATGACCAACCTGCCCCTGCTGACCACGCTGCTCACCCCCAACAGGTCTCTGAAGATGGCAATAACGCGCTGGAAGTCGAGCCAGTAGACGACAGCTCATTTTAGCTTGTTTGCCAGAATCCAAATTAACAGGTACTTCATCATTACACAGGAAACTGCTCATCTGATAACAAGTGCTCTTATTATCACTGAAAGACGTAATCACTATTAATAGAGTTTTTGCTCAGGGCGCCACTCAAAGTCCAATTTGACAAAATAATCAGAATCTGATTTCTCAGATATGTCAGCGGAAACTTTCCCAGTAAATACTGAGTCCTGTTAGCAAAATACCTGCATAAACTGTGAGTCATTAAACTGTATATTTGAAGATAATATCGCTTAAAGGAGCAAAATGTGAAAACTGTCAAATTCATACTCCAAAAAAAATCGGGGGCAGAACATCATCAGAGTAAATACTGTTCACTTTAGCTACTGTTAACAAGTTGTTTGTAACAAGACAGGACTGGGCATGTCAACTTACGTCGACATCTTTGTTCCAAAATCATCTATGACATGTTAAAAGTGTTATTTTTTCATATTCTGTTGATAGTTTTAGTTGAATGTTCTAAACTAAAATTCTTACACATTGCTCCTTTAAAGCTGCACTACATACTTTTGAATGTAGAAATAAAATCTGAATTCATAAGCAATGAACTGCATCACTGTTGACCACACTTTTATGATGGATAACATTGGCCAAATTTAAATAGAGTTTGCTGCCTAACTAACATTAACTGGTCAGTTTGCTGATTTTATGTCTGTTCTCGACTTGTTCTACTGTTAGAATCTGCTATTATCCCATAATGGTCACTGGTGGCTGCAGAAAGTCACATAAACTTGCTTTAATTATTGGGTTTAAATGAGACATTGACTACACTTACACCACCTCAACAGAAACTAATGGAAATTTAATGTCCCATTGTCCTGTAATCGCCCTTTGTGGCCACAGGGGCCACTATTCAGCAACACTTTCACTTTAATCGCTTTGTTGATGTGTTGCTTTACCTTCAGCTTTTTTGACCTATAATGTTTACACTCCTGTTAAGATTCATGGTAATTATTAAATGTCCTCGAACTTTGGCAGTTTGTGTTTTAGAATAAGAGTCAGCAGACCTGCTTGTTTTTCCTCAGTGGGTCTTTATTTTTCTCTCCCATGGTGGCTATGGCAGTAATGTTCTATTACAGTATGTGATCACAGCTAATAAAGCTCACAATACTGAAAACATGGCAACAATTGCATTTAACGTACATATTAAAATAGAGCTGATGGCACTGTGCCCCAAAACCATTTCTGTTTTTATAGATATTTTTACTCTGTAATATAAACTGCAATTGTAGCATGCACTTAAACTCAACATTATTGAGAATCATAAAATGTCTTAGTAGCTGTGCAAAAATAACTATATAAAATATATTGCTTTTACAATTAACCAAGCCATTGGCGCTGTAAATAAATTAAACTAGACAGCAACAACAAGCAGATACAGAAAGGATTTCAATTCAATGTTAATGGTGATTTATATAATGTACAAACACATTTAACAAATGCTTTTTTTTTAGAACCTTTAACACCATTTGAACAACATTGTGCATAAAACTCAGAATACACAAGTCTGAACTTGTCAATACATTTAACATAGACCTTCACTGAAAAGAAGGAAAAGTACATATTTATATAATATACACAACATGAGGATCTATAACATCCTTCGTAAAACACAGGAATGCCCGTCCTTCAGACTTTCTCACACCTTCACTGAGGACTCTCTCTTCCTTATTCCTCCTCTCTCAGCACCATGGACGTAATGAACCCAGTTCAAACCCCATTTCACTCACTCAGAACTCTTCTGTAATAACATTATGCTGTAACTGAATATGTTGTTTAAGCACTTGAGCGGCCTAAGTGTGTATAAAGTGTAGGGCTGCCCCCGAGAAGTCGATGATTCGAGTCTTTAGTGGAGAAGAACTCCACTCCACTGGAGAGTCCACTCACATTTTGTCAGTCGAATCAATGCACTTGTTTTTTTTTATAGCTGTGTAACTGAACACAGAGCAATGTAGGAGCACCAACATGGCAGGCGGTGAACTTTACAGTTTCAACATGACCACAAACCACATAACTAACTGATGGAGGCAGAGAAGAGCAGGAGGGCAGCGTGAAGCGACTCCAGTCTGTCGGCTGCTCCAACACTGACTGTCAGTGAAGGCGGCTAAACCACTTCTGAACCAGATGGTGGCACAACCTTCTCAACTGCGTCCACTGTGACTGACTCTTCAGCTGACAGCCCTGTCAGGAGAGATGCTCCCCGGTGGGCTGGGATTTTCTAACTGGACTACGAGGATGCTCACTTTAATTTCTCTGACTGTGTGGAAATCTGATTTCACATCAGGGCATTAAAACATAGGTTTTACAGTTAAACCTGAGAGTCTGGTTGACTGATAGAAGCGACATTAACTGGGCAGGGGAGTGAAATATATAATTACCATATTTCAAAACCAACGAAGAGAACAGGATAAATCAATACAGCCTACTGAAAACGACCTCCCTCAGTTTGAATTGCTGACTCTGAAATGACCTGTCAAATCCTGATTCTCTGATCCCTAGAAAAAAATAAATTATTCCTAATCAGATTTTAGTTTTTTATATTTAAAGAGAAATAAAGAATTTACATGTTTTTTTAAGTTAAATTGAAAAAAAAAAAGCTGTAAGTTTGATTCAAACAGATACGTGTGTGCTGCTTCTCATTATTCTGACAAATCCATGTGGTAGCCTTACTTCACATGTCAGCAATTCAAATATGCCACAGTTGAAATATTAATTTTTAAATGCTCAAAAATATGTTCCCATGACTCTGTTGCATTTGAATATGCTAATGTGGTTGAAATCATCACTGAAACTCGTGCCAATGGATTTTGTGATTGCCAGATAGTCTATATGAAAGAAGAAAAAAAACAGTCAAATCTTCGTAGTGAACATCCAAATCTGATTCGACTGACAAAATTCTGAGTTGGGTGCAGCCCTAATAAAGTGCTTACTGTCACTCTTGCGTTGATGAGGACTGTACAGTTCATGTCCAAATACTTCCTTCAGTGCAATGTCTCCAGCTTGGCTGAACGACGGCGGACATGTTGTCATGTAACAGAAGCTGACAGCCACAAGCGACAGGTTGGGAGGAAGAAAATCTGGAGCGCTCAGTCTGCACACTGTCAATTCTTACAAGGCTTAAATGTGAGACTTGTATTATTCTTGGGGTTGGTTATAAAAAAACAAAAACAAACTCAAAACAGCTCTTTCTCACTTTAGATTTTTGCTTGTGTGTGTGCGTTTTGGACTGTACGAGAGATAGAACAAACATCTCTACACATTCGACTCTATAAATGATCGCTTTGGTTTCATCGAAGTGACGTGAATGGCAGGATTATCTCGGGCGAGGCCAGGCTGCTTGGGCTTACTGTCCATGAACGTGTGCGGCATCGCCAGCGCTGGCTTGGACTCTTTGTAACAGTTGGCAGCTTGGCAGAACTTCTCGGTGAATTCCTTGGCGTGCATGCCGTTTTGTAAGCTACTCATTGCCATAGCACCCTGAGGTGGTGGAGGTTTGTGCTGCTCCTGGTAAGTGCTCACGGTTTTGGCGTAAGGGAGGTCGCAGTCGACCGGCAGCAGGCCCATCGGCGACATGTTGTGACACACCAGACCGTCGGACGAGTGGTTCAGTCGGCTGCGGACGCTCGGGTGACTTTGCAAGCCGTGGTGCTGCTGCTGGATCTGCTGCTGCTGCTGCTGCTGCTGAAAGCGTGCCGTCTTGTCGGTGATGCCCATGAAGGGTCTGGGTTTGTACTCCGCCGCGGAGCTGGCCTGTTGGCTGTGCTTTGTTTTGTCAGAGATCTTGGTGCGGACGTCAGGTCCCAGCTTGCCGCTGTCTGATAGGCTGCTGCTGGACGCCAGGCTGCTGGTGGAGCTGGACACGTGCATGCTGCTGCTGCTGCCTCCTCCCTGTGATCCCAGCACACCACACATCCCTTCCTTTCCAGGCTCACCGTGGCTGCCCTGGGGTCCAGGACCAGAGCAGGCCAGTCCATCCAGGGAGGACGCGGAGTGCGCGGACAGCCTGTCTTGCCCCAGAGCCTTGGAGCTGCTGCAGGATGAGTAGGAAGCCTGGGAGGGATGGAGGCTCTCGTTCTCACAGCTGTGGCCCATGGACATGGAGGCAGCTGCCAGCGACATGCGGTTCCCGTATATGGGCTCGTCAGCTGGGGGCGGCAGAGGGCTGATGTCGATGCCCGGGCCCGGCTTCAGCATGCTGGACATGTGTCGGCTGGGTAAGGGACTGGACGGAGCGTACTGAGATTTGGCCCCTGCCACGCGGCCCCCCATGGCCCCTCCCCCAGCCTGCATGGAGCTCATGTGCTGGTTGGTCTTGACTATCTGGGCCTGCTTGGTGGGCTGCAGGACCAGGCCCTGCTGGGCCAGCGCCTCCCGGTGCTCTCGAGGGTACCGGTGGGGGGGAAGCCTGCTGGGGCCTGGGGGCGAGCTGGGGCTCAGACTCTGACTCTGATGTCCCAAACTGTTGCTGACGGGCTCCGAGGGTAAGACTCTGTTGTAGGAATAACTGTTCTGGGACCAGCAGGCTTCAGCTGGCCTGTCGTGCAGCGAGGCCTCCTCCTCACCTTCGTCCTCCTCTTCCAGGATGTCTCTCTGTCCGTCCACACTCCTGGCGAGACTGTGCTCTGAAGGGTCTACCTGTCCTTCGTCTTGCTCCGGGTCAGACTCGTGGCCTCCTGACGCCTGGCTGGAGGCAGCTGCAGCCCCCATGAGGCCTCCTTTAGTCTGAGTACGCTGCATCTGTTTACACTCATCCTCCACTCGAGCCAGCAAACGACGGATCTCGCGGTTGTTGGGGCACAGCTTGGCCGCTTCGTGCAGGTCAGCCAGGGCCGCCGTGAACTGCCTGTGGATGGGAGAAAGAGGAAGAGAGACTTTGTGTTACCAGGCCCAAAACACATAATTCACCAGCAGGAACAGAAGCTGGTCTGGAGCGGTGCTGAATAGTTTACCTGCTGCTTCTTTTAGCTCTTGCTCGGGCGTAGTAGGCCTCGTACGATTTGGGTTTCAGCTCCAGTGCTTTTGTTGCAAACTCCTCAGCCATCCCAAAATCCTACAAAAGGAGCAAAATTGAATTGCAGGCAACCAGTTGATTTTCAATCACACCTAGTTTCAATCACAGAAATGAACACTTTAAAACAAAGAATATACAGTTTTTCCTTGTTGCTGGGAGCCGTGGCTGTGAGGTATTTTCTCCAACACTGTGAAGTGATACAACCCCAGTTCCAAAAGAGTTGGGCCGCTGTGTAAAACATCAATTAAAACAAAACATGATCATTTGCAAAAAACCCGTGTTTACCGACAACAGCTTTTACAAAGTGTTCCAGAGCCCATGTAGTAATCTCCTTTATGCAATCATGTGTTTGACAAAGCGGTGAATCCCAATCATGATACTATCACCTGTTACCAATGAACCTGTTTACCTGTGGAATGATCCAAACAGGTGTTTTTGGATCAGTCCACAGTCTTTTGTTGCTCCTGTCCCAACTTGTTGGAAACGTGTTGCTGCCATCACATCAGAATGAGCAGATATTTACAAAAATTACTGAGGTTGATGAGGTTTGGTAAATGTCAATAAGGATTAGTAAATAATCATATTCTGTTTTATTTATGTTTTACACAGCTTCCCAACCTTTTTGGAATGGAGGTTGTAAAATACCTGGCAGGCACCCCCAGGTGTTGTTACTGTAGAAGCACACAGTCAACCTTGTGGTGCTGATTTCACTCATA
This sequence comes from Centropyge bicolor, assembly GCA_037975185.1. Lineage (NCBI taxonomy): Eukaryota > Metazoa > Chordata > Actinopteri > Pomacanthidae > Centropyge > Centropyge bicolor. The sequence goes on along the minus strand of JBBMOC010000003.1, from coordinate 8,678,685 downwards.
TCTCCTGCTAGCTTGCAGCATGTAATCACATCAACAGCTGGCTCACCTGCTAGACGTATGACTCAGAGTTATGTAAACAAACTTTTATGAAGAGCTTTTCTGCGGAAACGATTATCCAGAAAGAGACAGCTTAAAAATTACCACTCTCTCCGTGCTCGCTTCACTGTCATATTTAACTTTCTCGTCTATCTCAAATAGTCATTTAATCCATCATTCTATTAAAACATTGGGTGAACACTCGGAACAGGAAGACGCGCAGCTGCTCGGCTCAGTTAAAAGCAAACAGACAGGCTGGCACATGCGGGAACTGAGATTGTTTCACAGGAAGATTTGTGGTGATTGAGTCCACTGCCCAGTACGCTTGTAGCTCTCTCCCCACCTCCTCCCTGTTACCATCTGAACGCTAACAAGCTTCCCCTGCCCACACATGCTCAAATCATTTCACATGCTGGAGTCCCAGTCACAGATTTACAATATCTTCTTGTTGATAACATTTCAAAACAATTGGGGATACTTCTAGGAAAAAAAAGTCTATTCTGCACCAAATATCCATTTAATGATGCCCCATGATATTCATTACGCTGACAAATAAGAAGCTGATGAGTGAAATGCCTTATTTAAAGTCATTAAAGGATCAAGCTAAAAATACAGCACAGGCTGAGGAACAAAAGGGAAAAAAAAAAGTCTCTTGAGAGGCTTACGTTGGTTTTTCTGCGACAGCGGGAGAGATTGAGGTACAGAGAGACCCTCAGGTCCTTAAATGCCTTCAGGTCATCGCCGAAGCCTTCTCGAGGAAACTTCCTCAGGGCGTACTGGTACCTCTGGGCCGCCTCTTTCATCTTCCCTTTCTGGAGGACACATGGAGGGCAGACATGCAGTGAGGAAGAGGACAGAACCACAAGGAAAATGTGGGGGAGAGAAGCAGGGCAAGGTATCCACCAGATACTCCCACAATGTCTGTTCTCTGGCTCAAGCCCTCCCTTCTCATCAATCACACATATGACACACAGGCAAGCTCAAAACACACACACACACACACACACACACACAAACACAACACCTGATTTGTCCTTTCTGCCACAAAACTCAATCTGTTAAATGTCAGGCATCAATCATGGCTCCTTTGGCGAGCGGTGCGGAACATACACATCTATTCATCGTCAGCATTTAACTCTAGAAAAAGATGGCGATCACGTCATTGTATTCTCTTCTGTAGGTTACCTTGTAAAGTAGGTTTCCCTCCTCCATCAGCTTCTGAAGAAGAATGATCAGGATATCAGGCTTGGAAGTCGCCATTGCCCAAGCAGCGTTCCCTGTAGAGGAGGAAAGAGAGAAGCGGAGAGAGGCGTGTTAGCTTGTTGTTCCTGCCGCCGACAGTTGGACACTGTATTCTCTGCAAATTGGGACAAGGTAAAGTTACCTAAAGATTGTACCTGATCGATCGTAAGGAGACGTTCTGTAGCCTTAGTTTATTGAAGGCAGTTAAGAAAGAGTCAGGAGGGAGAGAGTGAAGAGAAAAGAGGTCATGCAACAGCAAGAAGTAGTCATTTGTAGTGAAAGGAAAATGTGCTACAAAGTCTAATGTGACATATACAATTATGTGTCGCTAAACTTGAAATGGCCTTGTATTTTCAGCAGTAAATGCATGCGGAATGTTAACTGTGCCGAAAGACAATTTAAAGGTTCTTCCCATTACTATTTTTTTTTCTGATACGGCAGAGTGCACTGCAGATAAGCTGCAGACCCAGATGGTTCTATGAATGTCATTTAGGTGATAAGTCACATTCTTAAATTAGCCAAGCAGCACACGAGGGAGAAGAGGAAGGAACGCACACATGCACTGACATACCAGTAAAAGAGAGCGTACACAGACACAGACACACACACACACACACACACACAAAGCTGTATCACTATGCCTGTGGGGACACTCCATTGACAGTGCATTCCTCTAGCCCTAACCCTAACTGAAAGCTGTGGGGAAGTCGGGAAGCTGTGTAAAACAGAAAAACTGCGATAATTTATTCATCCTTTCTGACATATGATCAAAAGAAAACAGTACTAAGTCAATAATATATAAAAATTTAATGTGTGACCTCTTCATCTTCATTGATTTTTGTAAATATCTGCTTATTCTACAAGGGACATGCTTGAAACAAGTTGGGACAGGAGCAACAAAAGACTGAAAGTTGTAGACTGATCCAAAAACACCTGTTTGGATCATTCCACAGGTAAACAGGTTCATTGGTAGCAGGTGACAGTATCATGATTGGGTATGAAAGGTTCAACCTGGAAAGACTTTGTGAACACATGACTGTATAAAGGATGTTACTACATGGGCTCAGGAACACTTTGTAAAACTGTCGTCTGTAAACAGTTTTTGTTTGTTTGTTTTTTGCAAATGACTGCATTCTGTTATGCAAGTTTGCCCACTGAGGGAGGAATAAAGGTTTATCTTATTTAAGTTTTACACAGCATCCCAACTTCTTTGGAATTGGGGTTGTAACCCTCATAAAACAGTCTGCACCTGTGAAGACCTGAAATTTGTCCCCACGGTGACAGGAAGTCCCCACTGGGATATTAAAACAACCAAAAACACACACACACACACTGATCAGTGAGTGAAAAGCAGGAGCAAAGACAGGGTTTTTCCACAGCGTTCAACAAAATTAGTTTTATTCTCTTTATTCTTTATTCTCAGTACCATGAGATACTGATCAACAAGCTCAACACAGAGACTAAACAGAATCCTGACAGTCCCTCAGTGTTTCCTGTGACGTCTCAGGACTCAGCAGACCACAGACAGTTTATAGGGACCAACAGATGACTAACTGACAGCACGGACTGTCTGCACACAAAGCTCCACACACGGACGTTGGGTGAGACAAGAAGCTCTAGATTTCCAGTTTACCACTTTTATCATGGGATGTTTTCATTTTAAAAAGCAGTGTGCTCACCCAGCTTGGCTCCTTTCTTCAGCAGAGTCACCACCACCGACGTGTTGCGACAGCCTATGGCCCTGTCCAGAGGCCTCATCCCACTGCAGTCCACATGCTCTATCACCGCTCCTCTCTCCACCAAATACTGGACCTGCATGACAGCACCACCGGTTAAAAACTCACAACGTGTTGACAGTCAAGAGCTAATGCAGAACGGTATGTGTGCAATTATGGCGCAGGGATGCTCTAAATTAAGGCTCAATGAAGGGTGTTGGTATGTGGTGTTTTTGTGCATGTGTCTGTGAGAAGACAGCTGATGTGTGTATCGGGATGTTTTCAACAAACTAATGCCACTTACGATCTCTGCATCGCCGTAGAAGGCAGCGAGGTCCAGCGGAGTTCGTCCGTTTTTGTCCGTGTGGTCGATGACCGCACCTTTCTCCACCAAAAACTGTACTACGTTCTTATGTCCTTTCAAACATGCCCAGCTCAAGGGTGTCAGTCCCTCCTTGTCCATCGAAGTCAAAGACGCACCTTTGACACAAACAGCAGTCATTTAACACTTCATATTAACACACGCTGCTGATTTAAGACAGAGAGTATCCGCTCACTTGTTATTTCTTGGTGAATGAGATAAATCATGTTAGATCATGCTGAAGCTCACCTTTAGAAAGCAGAAACTCGACAGTGCTCAGGTGACCCTCACAGGCGGCCACCATAAGTAGGGTCCTGCCCTGCTTGTCACTGATGTTAATGTCAGCACCATGCTGCAACAGCAGCTCTGCGATCTAGAACAAAGACAAAAACAGACGTCAAACACATCCAGTGCGCAGACTTCACACTGTTTGTTTGTTCATTTAGCAGAGACTATAATGACCCCGTGTCAGGATACAGTTAGCTCTGACAACAACAAAACACACATTTGTTTAAGAGAAGAAAATGCTGAGGTGTGATTGTAGTTTGAGGCACTTTGGTTGCAGTGGATTCAGAGGGGTTGTTTGCCAGGAAAGAAGAGCCACTCAGCACGTCTCACCTGCCAGTGTCCCTGTCTGACGGAGCAGAATAAAGGAGACACCCCCCGCCGGTTGACCTGCTGCACCACCGCACCCTGCTCCAACAGGAAGGTGCACACCTCCATCTTCCCCCGGCCTGCGGCTGCTGTCAAGGCTGAACAGAGGAGAGAGGAGGACACACAAGTTGTTAGGAGTGATGGATGTGTTTATTTAGATTTGTACAGAGGACCAAGTTAAGGTAAAGATAGATTAGTTGTGAGATAAAATTTGAATTTAAACCATCTCTCTTTTAACGGTGAGATGGAGAGCACACTGTAGTGAAAGAAGATTAATGAAGATAACATGTACAGAACACAGAGACGCATGCTGTTCATGAGCAACATCCTGGGAGTTCAGTAACCCACGAGTAGATAGAAAAGGAAATGCCTCGATATAAATAGTGTTCGCAATCCCAAAATCCATCCTATTCTTCACAGAGCAAAGACAAGTAGAGCAAATCTGGCTAATGTTTGGTGCTAATTGAGTTTAAAAACAGACAATTATGTTATGCTTATTAAACTCATTACATTCCAGCTTCTCGCTCCCCGAGCCTTGAACAGAGAGATGAGAATTCAGTCATTTTATGCATCAGCAGACAAACATTAGACAACAAAGTCAAACAGTTCTGTTTAACACCCATTCTTGTTTATATTTTGTATCTTTTTCAGACCACGATTAACTGGAATTAACTATGTCTTATTCATTTCTAACAAAAAGGAAAACAACCAACATTAATTGGTGCTGTGTAGAAAACAAAGACAGACTCTTGAAATGTTTGATGCTTCCAGTTAATCAGCGGCTGCTGATGTATGGTGGCAGATGGACCGGTCTTAAATGAGCACTGGTTGTCAAAACAGAGTGAGATCCACCGTAAGAATCGGAGCTGCTCCCCTCTCAAATTCACCTCGGAGAGATTTAAGGTGCTGCTGAGCCTCCGTATCTGACTGACATCATCCATCTGGATGAACAGTCATCAGAGCCAAACAACCCCACCCTCCATCTGCTCAAAATATGGATATCCTTACACACAGCATAATAAAGAACAATGACTGGGAGCAGCTAAACTTAGGCTCTGTTTGTGCTGCAGGGAGCCACATTAGCAGCACCTGAGATGCTCCCGGGTCACATTAAACATGTTACCAAGAGCTGTAAAGTTTGATGATGTTTGAAAGTGATGCCTGCTTTTTAGTATTTATTTAATCCTTCAGAGGAATCTCACACTTTTCTGAATATGAGAGAATCTCAGAGAATGAGCTCCTTTTACTAACCTCATTTATTGTTTCTCTCTGACTTCTGCTCCGGTATAATCAATAAAGTCTTGCCTTGTTTTTATCTTATGTTTTGTAAGCTATTCATCAGCCTTGTCTCTACTCCGCTCTGCCTTCTCATCGAGCCCACCTACACAGCTGCCATGACAGTGTTTTGAGGAGGAGACTCAAAGTCACGGTCTGATAAAAACAGATCTACAACCTAAACACACAGTTATGTCCTCATCCACCGCCAATTCAACACCAGGCTGTAGAAACCTGAGACGCACCGACAACAGCGAAGAGGTTGTGACCTGGCATTTCAACTAAAGCTTTGCAGATAAACAAGCTGGAACTGTTTTACCAACACTGACAAAGGCTCTAAATAACCATTTCTAACTGGAGTTTGAGATTTTTCAATTTGTCCTTATGTTATTGTTGCTTAACTACTACTACAACTAATATATTTTTTTGTCAGGGTTAAAATTCATTCAACAACTCAATTAATTATGACTCAATAATTGACAAAAAATGTCAATTGCAAAAGGTTGCAGGCAATTTATAAAAGGCAACACAGCAACATTGATTGTTTTCGTTAAATGGCAAGTTTACGTTGCCTGAGGACGTAGCAGATGCTCAATTACATAAGAAATGCATTTATACCGAGCACACAGGCGTATTTAAAATATATTGCTTGAATAATTTTCTTTTACATTTAACTGCTCTGTATTGAAAGAGAGAAATCAGTGGCAAGAAAAGAGCAAAATCTCCTGCAGCTCAAAGAGGAAAAGTTGTTTTTGTTTATGCATGTATGATATTTAACTTCCTGTTTACAAGCACGTTAGTTTGAGTGAAGAATCTGTTCTACAAAACGCAGATAAATAACGCCTACAGAAACATCGTTTTTTTCAGAGAACAGTAAACACAGTGTTGGTTTCGACACATGCTGTAAAAGTGCAGGTGTTTGTCACTTGATGCGAGAATAAAGAGCATCTTTTCCCCAGGCACCTCAGCAAACCCACAAATAGCTGCCTGGGTTAGCTCATGCTGTGCTCTTATTATACAGTACCAACACTTGTGCTCTTTGTACATATGAAAGAAAATAATAGCAAAGCCGTATACAGAGGAATAAAAGATCTCAAGTGAAGTTTAAACCGCACAGAACCGAGAATTTGTCCTCTGTATTTAAGCCATTCTGAACATTAAGAGCAGGGGGCGGCCGCTCTCCAGCACCTGGGGACCAAACCCACAGCCTCAAGTCTTGTGCTGCGGAGCACTCGAAAGAAAGCCACATCAGCATGAACACACAGAGACATAAACACTCGATGCCAAAATCGTTTCTCATTTAAATGGATTCTTTCCATGGCAACAACCGACAAGAATGATATACACAAAAGCACCCACCAGGAGCAACAAAATATATCGTAAAATGATGTACGATTTACTTAAGATTATGCGACTGCAGCACAAGAATCTTTTGGACTTTGCCTTGAGCCAATCCTGCAGCTGCGTGTTCACAACAATGAGAATGATTCTGTGCAGTTAAATTACCTTTCTTTGCATAACGGGGGGAAGAGTTTTGCATCCTAAGAGGGGATGTTGAAAGATGGAGCTTGCACAGATGCGCAATCCAATCTGCCTCTATTTAAACACAGGAGAAAGTGGGCCTATTTGCATAGAGATGTAATATTCCACTGAATTTTAAATGTGAAATAAAGGTTCACAGAGACAGGTTGTTATCAGAGAATGGTTTTCGGAGACAACTATGAATGGGCAGTTTTATGGGCAGGGATATTTCAGGAGCTTTGTTGGTTTTGGTATTCTGTGCATCAGAGCGCTGGCTGCTACCAGGCTGGATTATTAAATCTGCACGCTGAATGGCAGAAAAGGGATTTGAGGTGAAACTGAGATTTAATATGTCGCTCAGTCCTAATCATTTCTGTTGTTTGCATCCAGCCAACATGAGTGGACTCATTTTTACTGTCTATAATATCTACCTGTAACTATTAAATATTCACTTTATGTCTGCAGAAGAAAATGCATCCTCTCTTCAAGCACGACTCAGTGGTCAGAATCAACACTGCGGTCGTAATTGTGTTTACTTAGCTCTTTTCCCTGAATGCAGATGAGTGTAGATCTACTTTGAAATGAGCGTCAGGTGGGTGCAATATATTGATATTAGAATATGCAGTTATGTGAAGGCTTTGGAAGTCACTTTGTTTCAGGTCAGCGGTGCCATAACTCAGCATCCCTCTATTGCAACTTATTGTGACCTAATAGTTTACTACTTTAGAGGCATGGCTGGCTGCAATTTAACATCCACTCTGTAAATGCTGGAGCAGCTACAGGTGGCTCTAATGTTTATTGAAGCTGGGCTACATATCAGGTTTAGTAATGCGATGCAAAGCTTTGGACAAATGTATTATGTTCTCAACAACAAGCAGGCAGGTGTTTGAATTGTAGAACACAGTCAAATCAGTGGAGACACAACAGCAGTTTTATAGAGGAATATTTCAGAGGGATGACTCTTTGTCCCAGGACTGTAATAAGGTCTGAAGTCCTGCAGTCATTTAGCAGGGCACAAGCACCAGTTAACCACAATGTGGACAGCCTCTCCACTAATAGGCTGACCTACATTCCTGTAGCACCAAACTTTTAGTGCTAAATCCTGCTGGCTTACAACTGAGACAGACACAAAGAGACTATTATTAAAATTCTCATTTTTTTTATCTATTCTGGTATCAAAAGCATCGAACACTGCTGTCAAATAAGAAAAGGTTCAATTTGAACATTTATAGCTCCGGAACACTAAACTTTCAGAGCAAAAAAAGCTCACACGGAAGATGAATGGCAAAATTTCAAACGTGTCCAGCATTTCAAGACATGCAGCTCAAACACTGCAACTGAAACTTACATAATGTGTCAAAAATAGTTGTGGCACTGAACTGGAAACCAGAAAACAAAGTGCATGTGCAAATAAATAGGTGGTACATTTATAATGACTATAATGTACAGCTACATACAGTACATTTATTAGGGCTGCAACTAACATTTATTTTATGAATTGTCTTTAAAATGTCAAACAATTGTGAAAAATGCTTATCACAATTTGCCAGAGCCCAAAATGATCTCAGAATTGAATTTTGTCCAACCAAAAGTCCTTCATTTACTATCATGTATGACACAGAAATGCAGCAAATCCTTACATTGAAAAAATGAGTAAAACCATTAATCAATTATCAAAGTAGTTGACAGTTAACTTTCTTTCCATTGACTGATCAACTGTTTCAGCTCTAACATGCATCAGTACTTCACCTCTACAATGGCTAAAAAAAGGTTGGTCAGGATGCCTGGACCCATTCCAGTAATGTTCTGTCAGACTGAACATTGTTCTCTACTTCCTTGTTTAGCCTCCATTTAACCAGTTTTACACCTGGCAGCCACCTCCTGCAGACCATTAACAACAGTCATTGTCCACAACATCTACTCCTGATAAGTAAACTCTGCCTCACATTTTCTATCACTCAACTTAAATCAGGCAGAAGCACAAACTTACCACAAGTTCCAAAACCTTAATCAGAAAAAAAGGGTAAAACTAATATCAGAGAAAGTGAAAATCAATGGTTACAAGATAATGATCAATATGTTATTCTACAGCAATATCTCTAGTATACTGAAAGATGACAATATATATACAGCAGATAGTGGAATAACTTCAAAATGTCTGCTCATCTCAACACAGAGCACCAAGGGAATACTGTAGCTGAAAATGCAGCAGCATGTTGGAAAATCATTGTTCAAAGGAAATGCTGTGTTGACCAAACTCTAAGTAGAAACCCACATGACCCACAATAAGTAATGCTTTTAGCAGAGAGAGCACAGCACAGTGGAAAACGTGGAAGAGCCATAAAAACTGCACACACATTTGGGATGAGCGACCTCTACATCAAACAGAGAGCATTACTGCGCAGAAGAGAGATACAAGACCTGCCACTGCAGTGTGCAATTACGGCAGTGCGGTCCAGAATGATAAAACAGCGAGTGATAATACCAGGGAGCCGCGTAATGCAAAAAGATGGATGAAAACATACCTGTCTCTCCCCACAGAGTGTCGTGGCTATCAATTTGCACAGCATGCTCATTACTCAACGCCAGCAAGCCCCTCACAACCTGCCAAAAAAAGAAACTTAGATTAATGGCTTACTGTTTCAGCATAAGATATCAAATAAACCTTCAAGAGGTTTAAACTAATAATTTTGTAGCAGAATAACAACGGAAAATGGGATAATGCTGCCTGAGCAAATAATTATAAAGTCATCACAGTGGACAAGAGAACCACTGGCATGAGGTCCGGTCTGATTAATACTTTAACGGGGTCTCCTTCTACATGAGGGTTGACAGCTGAGCTTGGCCCAGTTCTGTAATTTCTAAGCCGGGCATCAGGATCCCATTCCAACTAATGAGGGAGCCAAAATAAACCTTGAGCCCGCATCGCACCTGGGCAGCTGAAGGCACTACACTGTGATCGATCCCTGAGTCCTGCTTTCACACACACAAGGCTGAATAACATGAACCCAAAGTCATCATCACTGAGAGCAAGATGTGATCAAATTTGATCTAGCGTTCCCTCTGCTCTCTGAAATTCTTTGTGTAACATTGCTTTGAAAACATTCAAAAAAGAATAGTTCAATGTTTTTTCTTTTTGTAGTGAGATGCAGTTTCATAAAGAAGAAATAAAAACTTTTCTTTATCATATCTCCTCAAGTAGACGGATTCGATTTTTAAGGGGACTGGTGTGTGTACAGTGAAATTCGTGTGTCTGTGTCAGTCGGACCTGAGTGTGTCCCATGCTGGAGGCTGCTATCAAAGCCTGCTGCAGAGCCTTGTTCTTCAGAGCGCAGTCCTGCTGCTGCCCCTCACCACTCCATTCTAGCTCCAGCAGGTACTGGATAATCTCTGGGTGTCCTCGCAGAGCGGCATGGACGAGTGCACACTGGCCACTCTTATCTACATGATCAACCTGGTGGAAATAACATGGTCAGTTTTATTGTGGCAAAACATATACTTGAAATACACTTGACATAAATGTACTGTATGTTTAATTAGCTTTGAGTTATGTGCTCCATCAATGCAGCTGAGCAAAGTCAGTGTAGGTCGACATGGCTTTAGCCTGAAAACTGTTTGTGAGATTATAAGTTGGTATGTATTTCTAACTCCTCTTTATGCACAGGGTTAAAAATATTAGCTCCACACCTTGGACCCCCTCTTGCAGAGTAACATGACGAGTCCCAAATGTCCTGCAGCGGCGGAGAAGCAGAGAGGGTTCATGCCATTTTCAGACACCACGTCCACACTGGCCCCAAACTCGAGCAGCAGGGAGGCAATTTCCTGGTGCCCAAGGTGGCACTGGACGCAGAGCACCGGCGCGTTGTTCAGGACCTCTGTGCGGTAATTCACGTTCGCCCCGCCCAGCATCAGCAGACGGCTCACCTGATTGTACAAATGAAAGCGCAAACACAGACAGCTGGGTTGGAGCACTGCTATCAAACTACCATCTGTGCACTATCTGTCAACAATTCCATTTTACTGCATTTATAAGCCCTCTTATGTAAAAAAGACAAACAAATATGTCATTTAATGTTTCCTTTTAGCTGAATTAAAAATTTATGACATTGCCAAAATGAGGCAACATCAACCAGCTGACATGCTGTCATTTCAAGGTGAAAAAATTGTCCATGTTTAACCATGTAAAGTGAAGTCATTTTATATATATATATCAATATTACAAATTTGCCTCATGGGGCTTTGAAATCTGTACAACATATATGCATAGATATACAACATCCTATCCTTAGAGCCTCGAACCAGATCAGGAAAAACTTCAAGGAAAAAGGGAAAATGGAAGAAACGTCTGTAAGAGCAACAGAGGAGAGATCCCTCTCCAAGACACACATGCAACAGAACACGTCAGTACAGAATAGACCTAAATACAATATTGACAGACATGATGACAAAATAATAGATCGATTATAAATACATGAAGAATATTATGCAGGCGGATCATTAGAATCCTTGAAAAGTAACTTCAAAGGTAGATAAAACATTTACTCTACATTATTTCACAAGGGCATTGCAGACATCTTTAGAAAAAAATGGGATCTTGACTAGAATTTTAAATAAAGTTAAACAATACGTGTGAGGAGTTTATAATAATAGAGGTGGGGATTAAACAATTTGCTATGCCCATAATTTTTTTTCCAATTTCTGACTCTCAAGGATTTGTGAACACCATGGTCGATGACTAATTTAAACAGGAGCGGAGTCTAGATCTCAGAATCTAAGATACATCTGGTTTTCTCCTTGTAACTCCTTTCAGTGCAAAAGCTCTTATTGCTTCAGCGTTCTCTTGAGATTTTACTTCGAGCAAAGGTCAGACGCCAAATGAAGTGGTCACATTCTACTGAATGCAATTATTAAGTGTGTTATTCTCTTCCACGATGAGGAAATCAATAATAAAAGCTTAGTCAAACAGAACCACGGAGCCAAATGAGTATCCGACAACAGGAAATGAAACCGTGCGTTATTTGTTGGCTCCACTGTGGAGTAAATTAACAGTGATTCTCTGGTTTTCCCAGAGGACAGAACAAGGTCGTTCTAGAAATGTCTCCTTGAGTGATGTTGCACTTACACACAATAACGCACAAATGGACAATCAGTATGACAACAAGCGATGGAACCCCACTGAAACGCGAAGAAAAAGGTAGGATAATTTAGCTTCGAGCCAGGATACATCAATACTGCAGGAATGATTTCCTCCCTCTCAAAACTAAACCGGAACATACATCGACAGTTCCTCTTGTCTGTGTATCTAACATGATATTTATGTTAGACGTCAAATAAGCTCTTCTACTACTAGCTTTAAATTCAATGTATATCTATAGCAAAAAAAAAAAATCTTTTATTTGACTTTCTGTCCATTCATCTTGTGCTGACCTTTATACTCGTTTGACTTTATACGTTTCCTATTTTCTTCATCCTGGCACATTTTTCATTTCTTGTGATGTTCATATGAGATTAAGGATGCCTGAGCATTATCTGAAATATGAATGGCTAATCACTGAGTGAAATAAGCAACTGGCTATTTTAGTCTGGAAATATTTTTCAGCTACAAAATATAAATGGTATTACAATTGGCCAAAAGATGCCAATTGAATGCATGTGCCTTTTTCAAATAACTTCTTTTCTTTTCTTCTTCTCTTGGTATCCAATGTGATGGTGCAGTCCTGCTAACCATAGTTAATTAACTCAGGCATCATAGACAGTTTTTCATCACTGACACACTCCTTTCATTTGCTCTACTCTATATTCATTGCCAAAATGACACACTCATACCATAGCTCTATCGTCGTCCTCAACATACTGAGACACGTTCTTATCATTATCATACAAGCAAAAAGGACACTGGGACATACTTCAAGAACTTTGCAAAAAAGAGTAATGTGAGAAAAATTTGAATTATAGTGAAAAGTTATGAGGAAATGGGAAAAGTGAGGAAAACAGCAAATGCTTCGTGGGCTGAATTGAAAAATGGACAAAAGAGCTGGTGAGAAATCTTTAATCTTTTATATTTTTACAATCCATTCAAATTATGTAAGTCACTCTGATTTCAATTAATTGTGTCTTCATTTACGCTTTCACCTGCCGGCCAGTGAATGGCATTTGCTTTTGGCCTTGTCAATAACACACGGCCATGGATCGTGCCGAGAAACGAGACGCATCAGTCCAGGATGATGAGCATCTTTATACAGCTTTTCATGCCAGTTTCCATTGTCAATCTGTGCTGAGCTCACACTCATCCCCATAAGAACGTGTAAGGAACAGAGCGTGATATTTAGAATAATTCACAACTCAACTGCCATCTGTGGAATTACAACAGCATTCAGGAAGGACATTTGAGGACGTCAGATATCACTAATAAGACTGTTTTGATAGATGAAAATTATTTGGATTCTCAAGAGCAGAGACTGTCACCAATCATGTTTTTGTAATTTTGGGCTGCAACTACTGATAGAGTAAACCACTGATTGTTTTTTTTTTTAATTAGCAATCGACTATCAAGACTGTAACATTTAAATCAAAGTCAAAAATAACAATGAGCCTCCATCATTTTTACCAGAGTGATGTCTTCAAATTGCTATTTTGATTTTATTTTGATGATTCTATTTACACTCGTATAAAACTGAGAAGGCATGTAAGAACCAGCAAATGTTTGCCCTTCTAAATTTAGCAACAATTCATTTCCATTTTCGTCATATAATCAGCAAACAGGGCTGTTTGTTTCAGGTCTGACTGACAGACAAGAGCTGTAGAGGATCTTTACCTTGACGTTGGGTGTGTAGAGATTCCTCAGGGAGGCCAAAGCTGCAGAAAGACCGTCGGCGCTGCAGCTAATCCACAAAGCCTGCAGCACACTGGATGACACACCTGTTTTCTTACTCAGGCCCTGCACGCATGCACGCATACGCATACACACACACACACACACACACACACCACATACATGAATGCACAAAGACACAAACAGACATACAGGAAGTCAGTGAACTTGATCTGCACAACGCTGTCATTCTCTTCACATCCCATGGCTTATCCTCTGGTGAACTATACTCACGCAATACATAAATATTGAAATTCCTAGAAGGGATGGATTTCAATCAAAGATGTGTGTTTCCAGCATGCATAGGTCCAATAGCTGTACCTTGAAGATGTGCGCTTTAAGGATGTGATGTCCCAGTTCCATAGTCTGCTGGCGATTCAGTTTCCCCTCTTGGCGGGAAAGCATGAAAGCCATGAGAGCATGGCCAGTCCTGAGTTAGGAAACAAGAGAAGATGTTCAGCTGTAAAGCAGAATAAGTAACAAACAGAACAACACAAGGCTTTTCCTTTAGTTGTGTTAAACTTCATATTCATAAAATGTTTTAATAATACAGACTCATGTGTTTTTCTGCTTCCAGATGAACTTAACTTTTTGTCATTTGTAAATTCCAGTCATGAAGAGCACCTGGGCATTGTCACAGAGAACTAATTCATTCTGTGACAACATTTTACTTTCAAAACTCCAGGAACGTTTTTGAAACAATTTGCTAACACCAAACTTAAAATGAGCATATATTTTTCATTAAACAATAACATTTTGATACGTTGTCTTGCGCTATTTTCAATTAAACATAGGGTTCAAATGATGTGCAAATTATCAAAATCTGTTTTTATCAACATTTTACACAGAGTCCCAACTTTTTTGGAATTGAGGTTGTAAATAAATGCTGACTGATGCCCCACTGAAGGATGGGGAACTGTAAAACCCCTGGGTTCTCCTTTCCTTCTTCACTCAGACACTCCAGCGTTAATTAATGCAGAACTTCATTAAAAGGACATGCATGACTGCAGATCACTTTGATCTGGTTAAAATTCTCTCTATCCATGCCCAGGCACAAACAGAGAGGCAGTGCAGCAAGCTTTTGTCTGCATGTGCATTCCCTGTGCCAGACTCTGAGCCTTTGTTTTTTTAATGACGGAGTTGGAAGGCTGTGAATGACCGGAATATGAAGCTCGGCTCTGGTCCATTTACAGGCACCACTGTGTGAGCAGAGGTGATGCTGACGAGCAACAGGGAGGGGGGGGGGGGAACAGCAAAGCCAAAGTGACATCATCCAATTTATTAAGTGTGAATGACTGAAGTCTCTAATGTGGGTGAGGGGGCTCCAGAATTACAATTAGGTAGCATTAATAAAGCAGATAAGCCGAGTGAACAGGGCAAGAAGGGCACAGCAGGAAACAATGATAATGTTCTGCAAACTGAGGTCTCTTCTGTAAATTTCACACAGTCGATTTCTGGAGGACCGATCCAAAGGTCCATATCTACTGTGTTTTAGATAACAGGGACACAATGGTGGAAATACACACTAATAACATGGCTTTTATGAAACTAATCTCATATACTTTTCACATCCAGCCATTTCACATTAAGGTGGCACCCACTCTGTTGCTACTGTTAGCTTTTGTTTTTCAATGGAAATTCAGCTCTTCTGTCTGCAGCAGGGGTCTCTGTATATTACCAGTATCCTCGTGAATTGTTGATTGCTAGTAACAAAATAACAAATTGCTAGGATTATAATAAATACCTGGAACATCTCAAACTCAATTTCCTCCCTGACTCAGAAGTGAGTCATGCTGCACTTATTGATTCAATCATTCTACTTACTCTCCACAGAAAGTTCTTCATGTCACTTTCCTTTTCATGCAAAGTGGTGGCCATGATTCACATACTATTAATAAGTAATCAAGAACCGCATTGAGATGTAAAAAGTTTCTAAGAGTGCCGTCTGCTGTGCATATTGTTGAATTCAAAGGGCTGAATTTCAAGCTGTGCTCCAAAACACAGTCTCAAAAGCCCTGTAAGGACATTTTGATTAAATGTCTCCTGCTTTATTCAAAATTCACTGCTGCCATGTAATCATCACAACAGCTTAATTTATACTTGCCTACAGATTGTTTGAGGTGTAATTGTGATGTGGTGCAAGAATATTTAGTAGATGCACTGTGGTCATGCCAGTAATAGTAGCCAACATTCCCAAAGGAGAGCTGCTGAGTTACTACATTTGCTCACAAAGCAGTGCACTGACCTGGGGTCACAGAGGAAGTCTGTACTCTCTCCATCAGCTCTCCACACCAGCCACTCTCTGAAGGAGGGGTGGCAAAACATTCTTGTCTTGTCGCGGCGTTTGATGAGGAAGCACGAGAGCAGCTCCATGCGTTGCTGGAAGTCCTCCCATTGCAGCTCCCCTTGCATGAAGCCGGCGTTGATGGCGTGGAACAGCTGCTCGTCAGTCATGGGGTGCAGCGAGGCGAGCGCCACGTTGAGGATGGGCAGGGAGCGCTCAAAAGCTGAATTGGTCATGAACTTCATGTTGCACTGTAACTGGTAGAGCTCAGCCAGCGAGACGGGCACAACTTTGTAGCTGGCGCTCTTGATCACCAAGTGGCCTCGTTCAAACAGATCCAGGGTGAGTTTGAGATACAAGTAGGAACCCTGGCTGCGTGAAATCAGGTGGCTGCTGAGCTTGCCGACTGTGATAGGGTCAGCTTTGCCGTTCAGGCTAATATTGTTCATGATATCTTTGCTGCCATTGATGCGGTACTGGATATAAGCATTGAGGTCATTGCTTATCTCTTTGTTATCGGAAAAGTCATCCAGGGAGATCTTGGAAAAGGGCAGAAGACTGGTGATCTCCTATGGAACAGACAAGGTAAAGGCAGTCAGTTATGTACAATACGTTGTATTTGCATTTGCATTGCCAATTAGCCAATGACAATGAGAAAATATCCCAATCAAAATTCCAGAAAGAGCAATTTTCTACTTTGTCTCTGCAATATAAATTGTATTCCTTATTAACACAACAACAAATAGAAGAATTATGGCTAAAAGCATTCTTCACATCCTGCTTTTTGAAAACATTCTGCTTTACTATCAGAGAACTGTCTTTGAGCAGCAGGGGGCAAATACGCTGAGCTATCAGGCCAAAGCAGACACTTGTTACTGCTGGAAATGTTGCTAGGAGAAAAAAACAGGACTGGGAAAGTGAGTATTCAGAGGCGGGGGATGGATGGGATGGTGGGGGGCTAGGGGGGCAACAGCAACACTTCTAGCAGAGGTCTGAGCCAGGGCTCACATTTCAATCTATGTCCTGGGGGTTGGAGAAATCAATGCACCTTAATCCTCCAATCCTCAGCCTGTCTGAGGCCAGAGAAACATTGCCTCAGTGAGATAAGGCTTCTCTCTTCCTCATCATGACAAGGTACAGCAAACAGACACACAAACACATGTATCCACACATGCACCGAGTCACTGAAATGCACTGATCATAATCCCCAAGGTGGGTGAAGTGCTAGCAAGCAAAGGCTGATATCCTGAGCCCCTGCTCCTTGGCGAAATCCTATTTGTTTGCTCAAAGTGCAAAACAATATTGTCACACTTTCATGACACCTCTACACACAAATATGATGCTGTGGCTGCAAACTGAGTAGTATTTTTTTCATGGCTTAACATAACATTTCCAATGTCATGTGCACGATTCGTCCTACTACTCACTCGAACTGTGACATGTGAGACGGAATAGCGAGTTCAGAGGTTCTGACACAAATTCCCTTAAAGTATAAAACTGCTGCACTGTGTCAATCAGAGCCCACCTGCATTCACTTCCACAGAAATGTTAAACAAACTGCATCGTGTGGAGTCAGCTGGGATGCCTGAAGAAAATCTTTCCACAACATAAACTAATCCTGACGAATTAATAAAGGTGAATACATAAGAGCTGAATACAAAATTTCAGTGTTACAATATATTGATTTAGCACATCCAGAGAACCTCGCCATGAACCAAATATTAATTCTGGCTCAGTTTGTAGTGCGCTGCATACTGATGGACACTACCTCGGCCCGGCTTCTGCCTGAGCATTAATAACTTGAATTTTGGATGTCAGTCAGCTATCACATTATTATCCCAGGCTCAGAGCTTTGTCCCAGCGAAGATAATCAGCCGTCGCGTGTCAAAGCCTCAGCTATCACCAGTGTGAGTTCGACACAGGCCCGGCACATCTCTGCAACTGGCCGACCTAGTGTCACTTTCCCTCCGAGCTAGTCAGCTCAATGTGACTGACTGCTCCTTCCCTGCCATGCAGCCTTGATTCCTGGGTCACTGGTACTTCAATTCCTGCGTGAATGTTCCCGGATACGCTCGACAAAAATGACTCTGTACAGTATGACAAGGAAAAGCAGCTCAAGGAAACCTTTCACCTCTCACACTTGTCAAAATCGAGAGGGTTTCATGGCAGTCGACGAGATTATCAGGGAACGACAGCAGATTGGATGTGAGGTTTTTTACATTCTACAGTTGTAGAAATTGGCTGCTGTAATAAGCTGTTAGTAAATGTTCCTTAACACAAGCTGCTTTATTTGAAAAGAGGATGACTGAGAATGATTCAGTTACTTGAAGAACATACATGTTGTGTAAAACAAGCTTAACATAATATTTCTTATTTATGAGTTCTTCCTTACCAGTAAATTAACCCGGACTGTGACAACCAGTTTAAGCCAGGGGGGGAACTTGGCAATGATCTTAGTGATGAAGGAGGCAATGGTGTCTCCGTAGTCAGGCTTATGGAACTCTGCTTCGTTCAGCCCATCTATCAAGATGATGTGGTCCTCCTCTGGAATCCTCCGCTCTGGAAACACACACACAGTAACCAACAAAAGGTAAGATGACGTGCAGCACAGTATTGGTTTAACTAAACAAGCCTGGAGTGATTTTGCAGAGTGGCACTTTGTTTCAACACAGTAACTAAACCCTGTCGCCTGTGGTAAGAGCTTGTAGTTGGATTCATCAACTTCACAGCCACTGCTCCCACTTCACTCCCTACTGAAATGTCAAGTTATCATTGCTCTGTAAAGAAAACAGTTAATACTTTCAGTTGTAGCTTGTTGAGTCACTCTGGGAAATCTTTCTTTCCCAGATTCTTTGCTATTATCATACACTTGTAATAGTCCTATTTAAAATCCCCAAAATGTTTGCCAGCTGATGTGTCTCTTATGTCTCTATGATACAGAAAAAAGGAATACTTCAGTTGCATTATATTACAGTGATTTGGTTATTCCATACATATACATGTCTGACAAAACTTAGTTACATATACAAAAATGAATTAGAACTGAATGAATTAGACTTCTGAGAAGGGCAGGAGACATCTACAGAATATTTTTTTATGTGATACATTTACTGGGGGACTGTGGAGGAACAGAAGAAGCCTCCAAACATGAAATATTACACAATGGTGCCTTACCTTTGCGAAGGTTGGCTAGTGGCTCAAGGACTCCCCTCCGGAAAGCAGCCATGGGGTCTTGGACACAGGAGCGCAGACTGAGCATGCTCTGGAGGTGGGGCTCTTTCAGCAACAGCTCCCGGTACGCACTGAGCTGGTGTGCTCTGCACAGCAGGGCAGCAATACTATGTACAAACTCTGGTACCAGGCAAGTGTACGTGTTATCCGCCTGGCAGTAGTGATATGCCACCACCTGGAACACAAAGGGAGGAGAGAAAAGCAGATTAAGGCAGAGTTATTTCAGGCTTAAGAAGAATTTAAAACATGTTAGGGTAATAAATAAAGAGCAAAAATGGGGCTTTGGGCTTTAGCAATGAAAAATATGCAATTCTGGGAACATTCAATAACCTCAAAGCATTTATAAAAGCCGGCAGCCTTGCTGACTAAAAACTAATTTTGTGGATACAGCGTTGAGTCTGATGTCTTTTCATACTCATAGCCTTCATAAAGCCACATATTATCTCTTCAAACAAGTTGAGAACATGAGTTCATCCACCCTCGTTCACACAGAAGGGGTGATGAAGTAACCTGACAATGACCACCTCAGATAAACTCTACCATAAAAAAGAGGCAGTGGATCCCAGGTGGAGTTCTAAAAGAAGGATCTTCTGTGTCTGAACAGGTTGCTACAATGTTCAAAGGACGTCTGATTTAGAAGGAAAAAGGAGGGACAGAGATGGGGAAGAAGCAAAGAGAGATGCCCTGGGGATGTATGACTCTGTTCTAATTACAGTCCAACCTGGAGGAGCTGACACACTTCCAGGGGCAGCAGCAGCAGGAGGAGGAGCAGCTGACCGGTTCCTCTGCTGGTGATCACTATTGCTCCAACAATAAAGACCAGTTTCTGGATCTGACTAAGGCCAACTTTCTTCTGTGGTGGCACAGGTGTCATGGTCCAAAGTGGGTTGTTAGGTAGGGAGTGGACAGAGACGAACATTTCGCAACAGCACCTTCTTGGACTCATATAGTAATTACATGTTGTATGACTCATTTCCTTCATATTGAATCATGGTATTCATCTGCATGTGTATTGCAGGAACACATTCAGATTTGGCCCCTTTTTGGGAAATAACCTGATAGTACTCTTTTAGCAAATCTGATCCTCAGCTATATTGTAGTTAATGTAAACACACGTGATGGGTTTTGGCTCAACTGTGGGTGGAAACAAGCCTGACAATGAGAGTGAAATGCCATTTCACTTAAATATAAAGCCAATGACAGTGATTTAAAATGTCTGAAACAAGGCTAGGTAGGAACAATGAAACAGAAAACTTTCAACACCATCACAATCCAGGGCCTTGTGATGGTGGTGCTCAAAGAAGCGAAAGCGATTCAAACAAGTAAATGTAATTTTAGTGGAACAAAAGGAGCTTTGTCTTTGGCACATTTCAGCCCTATCTATCACCACAATATCAACTAGTTGTGTCCAGATGTACACTCTTTTTACAAAAGTGACAAAATAATACGTGGCTCTGCAAAACTAATGTGGGCTGTCAGAAAAAATGAGAGAATAGGAGCCAAATTAAAATAACTGGTTCACATATCCTTCATAAAAGATTATCAAAAACTAGAAAACAGTGGGGGATTTGGCACAATGAAATTTGGATTTTCTATGTTTTATAAGCCACGATGGCTCACCAGTCACATCACCTGTGATCATGGCACACAAGGAACAAGGCGGTGATGTCGCAGTTTACCTTGCAGGAACATAATATTCCTGTAAAATTACTGGTAGAGACTGTAGAACACTTTTCTCTCGGGGCATTTTATGTGTCACACAAATTGAGGGCTTTGTTTGGAGAGATGCAATAACAAAGCAACAGATGGAAGCTGTGAAATTATGCTCAGTAAATACAGTAAATTAAAGTAACCTGCTGTTGGTATAAATACAACAGCTTTGGATGGGTGCCTGACAAAGAGACTGCAGTCATAGTGTACAAGTAATGTAAACTACTGTTGCATCAATGAACAACAAGAATCTCAATAAATGATGATGTAACATTCTGCAGTGCACCTGCAGTTCTACATCTGCTGGCATAACAATGGATTCACTGTTGAGAAACAACACAAAAAAAGCTGTCCTAGGAGTAAGACATAAAGCTTGCAATAAACCATTAAATGTAAAGGCCTCAGTGCTCCCGTTTTGAGACCGCTTTTAAATCAACGATTAAAAAGAACTGACAGAATTTGGCAGAAGCCGGTCAGTGTTGCATCAGTATTCACACATCACAGGAACAGAGGCCCTGTGAGAGTGCCTGCTGGAAACACTTTACACAATAACTGGCTTGAGGGATATTGCTAGACATTTAGATGAGCCTCGCAGGCATACAGTCAGCTGTCTGGTGCATGAACTTTAGCGTTCCCAGTAGCAGATGCAAACTGCACAGTAGTTGTCTCATGCCCCATTTCACTACTAAGGACATGACAAGGCAGGAGTGTCAGACCCTGAAGGGACACCAGGATATAATCAGTAACATTAAAAATGAGGACAAAGCAGGATCAACGACAGAGTCCAGTGAACAGTCCCATTAGAAAGCTGTGCCACCCACCAAGAAAGCTCACAGCCCGGCATCACAAAGGTATTCAAATCGAGTGAAAGCCATTGTGATCAAAAATTTTCTCTGGAACACAGTGGTCCCCATCTTCCCTGTTAAAACTCTCAGCAGCCAGAGTTATTAAATTCCCCTGAGTGTTTCAGTCAACTAAGTATTAACAGCACAAAATGTACGGAACATGCAGATATTGTATGGCAAGAATCCCATGAATGCTGTGCTCTCAGTGATGCTGCTTTATAAACGGCACATGCAGTCAGTAGACATTAAAGCTGCAGGAGTGATGACCAGAAAAGAAGTTTCTGCCACTGAAATTAATTCATGATGCTGAATGTAAAAATGTAAAATTTGATCATTAGAAACTGGTTCACAAAAAGCACAACACCATGACAGCATCCCAAAGATGTGGAGCTAATAACTATAAAATCTAAAGACAACTGCAAGCACAACTCCACAAACCAAGCCAAAGTACATTAAGTAGAGAATATTTCCGACAGGTACACTGCTGACTGGTCTGCCCACTGAACATTTGATCATAATCAGACAAAGCATAGCAGAAATATGGCCCAACTTTTGTTTGTGTCTTTGCTGCCAACTCTGTCACAGCGAAGTGGTCTACAATAATGATGACAGTGTTGCTGACTAAAATGCAGGAATGTTCTAACTGTTTGCTACTAACTTTGCTATGGTTGCTACCATAACAAACTGAGGTGATGGAAAAAAGCTGGCCAGAGTTAAATAAAATCACTTTCGATAAAAGCTTCAGCATAACTAGCAGGTAAAACCGGAAAACAGGGAATCTTTCAATAGAAAATATGCTTTTCCATTTGGGTACCAATGTATTTGAAAGGGTGTGTAGAAGAATGACACTGTCATAATCATGACATGATACCTGTCATGAAAATGTAGAAATTTTCAACCATTTGAATGTCAAATGGTTAAAAATATGTACCACTTCTTAGACAGCTGAAGAAATCCCATTTTAATTGGATGCAGATCACCACTGGTGTTCAAAGGGTTAAAAGACCAAGTTAGCATTAAATCCTATAACAATGTTATACTGGTGAACATTAGCCTCGAGCAGAGAGGCTAATGTTCACTCTGTAGTCAGCCTGACTTTAGTGACATCACTTGAGGCAATTTATCAGATTTTGCACAGTTCCCTCTGGAGCCCCTTTTCTTCACATATACCCTAGTCATGCCAAACACCTCTAAACATGCTTTGATGTGGAAAATCAGTGGACCATCATCAAAAAAAAAATCACTGGTTTGTGTCTGGCTGCAGACCTTTGATTTCATTTTCTTTCTTCTTTGATGCCATTACCAGTCTCTCTCCTCTCATTTCCGCTCATTTCTCTAGTGTTGGTTGAATGAAAGATAGTGAAAGACACAGCAACTAAAATGAAAGCTCTAAAAGATGTAAAAAAAAAAAAAAAAAGGCTCAGATGAGTTTTAATTCTGACAGCTGATCTGAAGTAAAAGTCAGACTGTACTCTGTGATAAAGTGAGCTTTTTAGGACTAATTTGCATTTTCAACAGTAGAAACACCAAAAATTCACAAAAAAGTTTTTATGCTCGGCTGAGGTGGATCAGCCTCTGCTCCATTAAAAAGATAAAAAGCAGCAGCAGTCTAAAAGATCTGTGTGGAGTGATGAGGAAACCAATGTTAGAGAAATTAATACATATTCAAATTAATACATGAAACAATTAGAAATGTAACATGTCTATTGTGTGAACCAACTCCCAATAATCGCATAATGGTAGCACGTGAAAACATGCATTCATTCACATTTTCTTTGCGGACTGTTTTTTTGAAATTCAGTTAAAAAATCTTGCTACATTTGGACGTAAACTAACTACTGTTATTGTTTTCCTGTGGCAGTACAGCCCCCGTTTTCATCCTACACAATGCAAATTCCTTCCATCTGTGAGCTAAAAGTTTTTTATCTTCCCACCTTCTCACAGGCACGCTGCAGTGCTGAGAGGCTGCGGACATTAATATTGCTTTTCATGCCCAAGTCTTTAACTAAGCTGACTGCTTCTCAAATCAAACAAGCCTGTGATATTAAATGTCTCAGAAAGACCAATGGTGGCACAGTCTTTCATAATGTCAGCAGATTGCTGAGGACCATCCGTATTTCACAGGCTGAATATCAAACAAATGAACACAAACAACCATAAATCATATACAAACACATATAAGCATAAATCAACTGAGCTGAGGCAGCATCAGGCTTCTGCAATGCATCTCATACATACTAAAAGCAACTCTGAACATCTTTGAAATAGGGGAGAGTATCAATGGCAGCAAGTTAGTGCACGTCTTAAACCACAAGGTCAAAGGGACCATACGTCCATTGTGGATGCCCGTCTGAAACACTGCCACAAACTGATTTTATATCCAGTTTCAAGTTCCATTTTTATGATGCACTTTTCAGACCTTGGATGTTTTTAACTGTATCTTTTAACTGGATGAAGGATTTTAGTTATAAGAAGTCTGGAGCTTAAGCTTTTCAGAGGGTAGATATACAGCACGCTGTTAAAAAGGAGATTCATTTTTTATCAAACTGACAGAATAATGAAGGTTTACAATCTTTTTTCCTTTTTTTTTTGATTGATCACCACCCTTAAATCTAAGTGAGACAATCTTTTCTTCTCCATTCAGGATTCTTTGACAATGTGATTTCTTTTGAAGGCTGAGGAACAGTACTGGCTGAAGTTGTACCTTTGCAGCCAGTCGTTTGACAGCCTCCTCCCTGCGTCGCTGCATCTCAGGGGTCCCCGGGCAGCTGTTGGTCCTCAGCGTGTTGGTAGCACTGGAAGGTGGAGTGGGCTGTGGTGGCTGGCTGAGAGGAAGTTCAGCACCTGGTCCGCCACCACCTGGAGGGCACAGACACATACTTTGTCACCTATGTATATAATGTATTTAAAAATAAGTAGGTCATTTAACTCTCATAAGTATTATTTGATGGATTAGTAAAGTTTGTTATGTCAAATCAGTAAAAGAGTAGTTGAGGAGATATGAGTTTCTATAGGCAAACACTGAAATTAATTACTTTTAGGGGAGGCACTGGGACTGTTGGAGGCAATCTGACGCATGCGGCCTCCGTGGCAGCTCAGTGCAACTAGCCGGGAGATAATGGCTGTCTTCCCATAACCCACGCTCCCCACCACTACAGCGCCGTGTTTCTCTGTAGACTCGCTGGCCTTCAGGACATCTTCCAGTTGCTGAAAGAGCCAATCTCGGCCCACAAACACAGAGTCTGTGGTGATGCTGGGCACCTCAAACAGCAAGGGCTTGAGCATGATGTCCACGGGTTTGTAAGGAGCAAAACGAGCTGAGGAAAAGGGATAGGAAAGAAACAAATTAGAATTATGTCTTTACTTGGTTCACAAAAATATCTTACATTTCTACAATGTTTCATGTCAAAACGTCAACCTTTTAACAGTCAGGTCACAATCATGCAATAACACTAGACCTCTAGTTCAACCAGTGTTTATCCCAGGATAAATTCAAATTCCATCCTTACAGACAAACTTGCATCCATTATCATATATGAGAATTTTTAAGGTTATCTGAAACATTTGTTCTTCCAGAGTCTGCCACATAAATTAAAACCTGAAAATGGTAGTCTTTTTTCATTCTCTGCTTTAGCTTGGACAAATGTTAATTTAAGTGGAATCACAATGTAAGTGGACATGAAAGAGGACTCTCTATCTGGTCCACTCCAGCACTAATTGGATCTCAGAACACTTGTTCACTCAGGAATTCTTTTAAAGCTCTACTATTACTAATATCACTACAACTACCAATGCTAATGCAACTGCTGCTGCTTTTGCAACCAATAATTATACTTCTGGGGGTTTTTTTGTTTTTGTTTTTGTTTTTTTTTGGGGGGGGAGGGGCGTCTTGACTTAAGAATGGCTTGATTTTTGTTTTGGCAGATTTAAAAAAACAACAACAACCAAAAAAACAGTGACATGATTTTTTGGCTTTTGTGTCGTAAATCAAAAAACATGGATGATTAAGTTTATTTGAATGCACAAACACAAGAGACTTCTCAGCCCCTGTTCCCAACTTCATTACCAGATGCCAATAACTACATCACCGTGATGAATTACTTATTTCAAATAATTTTTAAAATCTCTTTCTTTTATCTCTATTTATTTGAAGTATTGAAATACTTTAAATGAATCACAAATAATGGCTGATTGGAAAGGATCAGTTAATAATTCTACTTCGGAAAGATGTTGGCACGACCCCTAAGTATACACAATATTAACATATGGGACAGAGAATACAGTTCCACCAGCATATTCTTTAAAATAATTATTGCATGTTCAATGTAATGATTAATAGCACATTTGGCATTTTAGTGTAACTTGTTCCTACAAAAATGACACTAGTCCTCACGGTAGTTTATCTAAATAGGGCAGAAACATTTCTATAACACAGTCAGATATGTGTGAGGTTTAATTATAGATTATTCTGTTGGTCAGACTTTTGACCCGACAGTTATGTTGACTATGGTGGTGTCTCTTGCCCACACACTCCCACTTTTAGTATGAGAAAACAAGCCATATTTCATTTCTTTACTCCCTTAAGTCTAGAACAGTTTAAGGCTGTAACATTAAGTGGCATACAACTGTTTGCAGTCCCTGGCAATAACAGAAAACAACATGCATACAGTGCAGAACAAAAGTTCAGTCCGAACAGACATGAACTGTTCCCTTAATACTGATGTTTCTCCTGCAGGGACATTAAAATTTATCTACTGACATCATGCTTCTGTATCACCCTCATGTTTAAAGAGGTGTGGAAAAGGAAGAGGACATTTTCAAAAGAGGGTTAAATAGTTTGAGTATCTAATGATGCTACATTAAATTATTCATATTCTCATCAAATATTCACTCTGTGGGATTTCTCTCAGTGAGACCAAGGTTTCAAAACATATAAGCAAGATAAAGGCTGGCGAGCCGAGGAAACCTTACAGGATTTAATCTATAGAGCTATCTGTAAGCAGGAAACATGCTTTCTGATGGTATGGCATTTAATATGAATCAGTAGTGTTTACTGCGTATAAGCATTTGGACATTTTTATGAAAGAAGGATTTGGTATTTTCCTAAATTAAACAATGACTATGAGGGTCAAGTGCTGACTTTTAGCTTTAATTTGAGGGTGTTTACATCCATCTCAGTTGAACTGTGCCTTCATTGTAGCACATTTCACACATACCTCTAAATAGTATAAAGAGCTAAAATTCCTACACTGTTAACCTAATATGGATGTGACTAAACCAAACACCATTAAAAGCTGAAAAATAGTACATTATCCTCAAAGCAATTGTCACTGGTTCATTCGAAATCTAGTATACTGGAGTGGTGTCAAAACAGTCACTGTCTAAATGCTTAAATGCTACACTTTATATTGTGCTGTGTACTCTAATATTATGATGCATTTGTTCTAAATCAGTCCTCATCATTTTGCATTCTACTGACACTAACATCAAATATGTAAGAAATTGTCTCACTATCTCAAATTATGTCAATTGGCTGGTAAATGTATTAGCTGATGTGTTTTTCCTAGTTGCCACACGTGTATCTACATCAATAAAACATAGTGCAGTCACCTTTCGAGTCCTGAGGTGGCCTTCCTCCTGTGTTATGCCAGGGCAGGCGAATGGATGTCCGCAGGGGGGTGTTGCGTTGTTCATCAAGAAAGCTCAGGTCTTCCAGTTTTGTGGAACTGGTTGCTGTAGAAAGAGACATGCAAAAAAAATGAAGAAAAAGCGAAGCTGACACTTTGGTACATTGACTATAAAGAGTAGGACAGAAACACCCACAAGAGTAAAATTTTGTGGAACATTTGGCATCTCAGAGAGAAGATGAATGAGGAAGAGGCAAGCCAGTGCGCTGTGACATTTGCAGTTTGCTCGAGGCAGTGTGTGCAGGTACCAGTATACTGTAGCAGAAAGAATAACAGTATCCCTAAGTCAAGACAGAAATGCTGCCTTTTTCTATGATTTGAGCTGACAGCTACGCACAATATAGCAGTGAGAGGTCTGTCCCCACAAACACCCCCGCTGATGTGTACAGAGAGGGCAGATTACCTTTACCTTTCTCAAAAGAACAAAGGGAATAACCAATTGGAGAAAGCTACAGAAATGCTCCACTTTGCAGGTTCACTGTTATATTGCTTAGAAATTGCTCATTACTGTCAATCTGCTTGTAATTACGGGATATTTCAGCAGCATAATGCAGAACGGACTCGCTGCATTATTATTCAAGCACAGGGACAAATAGTGTGATGCATTAAAGTGCACTATCCAAAATATTGTTAAAGTAGCACTTGTTGTACTCGACTATAGGTTGATCATTCAATATATTAAAATAGAATGGACCCAGAAAAAAAACGTCAAAACAGGAGAGGTTCTCAAAACTGCAGATGAGCCACTTGGTGAGACAGTGATAACAAAGCAAACTTTCTGTTTGAGCTACAGCACATGGTCTGTAAATATAATAAAGATGTGCATTAGTGCAACAAGGTCTCTCTTCCAATTGCTGTTCACTGTTCAACAGTTTTATCACCATGGTGATCCATGCTCTCTGGGCCCTGTTGAAGAGCAGAATCAAAGCTTTCTACTTCAGCAACCTCAGCTGGGAGAGACTGTCACAAACACTCAACTCTTCTCTTCTCTCCCTCTCTCCCCTCACTTGGTCGCTAACTTACTCTGTGGAATGTCCCACTAATTAAAACCTGTCTGCTGACAACAGAGTAACTGAGGAAGCTGCCATCAATACAACTTTGACTGGAGTGAAAGAAGGCTCTTATGGTTACTTTTACTGCAGTGGACGATGCTTTCACAATTAACTACAATGGACAAGGTCGAACTTATAACGGTGTGAAGAAATCAACAAAGATAGACACATAATGTGAAGCCAGTGAATGCACAACAAAAAAGCACTAACGCTTGAAGAACCTGAATCTACAGCTAAACTGAACAGCTACTTACATCCAAGAGCAGAACCAGGAGGGACAGTGGGACTTCTCGAAGCCCTCCCCTTGTCCCCAGCATGGAATATACTTGGGCAGGCATGCAGGCAAGCAGGCAGGGTGCAGAGCATCAGCTAAATCTCTGGAGAGTGCTCCCAGTGGATGAGCTCACCGAGGGCACAAAAGCGATTCCTCTGCCCCAGTGCTCCCATGCAGGCACACTGACAGCATTCAGCTGCTGAGCAGAGGGCTTGTCTGCCCCCCTCTCACACGCTCAGCCAGTCACAGCATCCTCAACGTTAGGCACTCGCTATATGAATGCAACACTTTGCAGAGTGTTACCCACCTTGCACTCGCCACACAAATTTGCACACCTCTGTCCGTGTGCTGCCTGCATTTGCACGCACACACAAAATTTGTTAAGCAAGCAGCAGAGGGTGAAAAGGGAGTGGATTAGAGGAAATATAAATGGAAAAGCAAGACATTTACTCTCCAGTGGCTGGTTGCAGTTTGTAATGGCCTGCTACTGTAGCATTAATCAATGATCCTGCTGGAGTGGGGTGAGGGATAAGAGGCATGTGGAAAAGGTAGAAAAAGCAGTATAGTTATAAATAAGTACATGAAAGAGGACAGCGATAGTGTGGGGGTTGGAGGTGGGGGCAAGGGAGATGAGTGAGAACATAGGATGAAAGACGGACAGAAAAATAAACCCTATGCAGTAAATCGCCTCTAAAGCCCAATACTGACACACGGAACAGGTCTTTCTCTTTTATTCTTCTGTGATATCTTTAAGATTTCTCAGGCGAATAACACAAGAGCCACACTAAACCTCACTGTAAAGCAGACACACCTTTTTACCCATGGGTCCAATGAGTAAAGACTGAAGGAAATACTCAGTTTGACTTGCTTAAGTAGTTTAAATGCACACACTCCTTCATTCCTCTCTGCGTTAATGCATCCTGCACCATAACCATTTTTCCTTTTTGTTAAGTCATATCTCCTGTTATCCACAATTCTTTCAAGGCTAAGAATTCCCACGGGAAACCTTCAGATCCCTCCAACCCCCCCCTCTTCAATTCCGTTTCTGCTCCCAGTCTGCAGATTCCTTCCTATTCTTGCACATCTCGACTCGTTGATAAAACGCACATATGATACCTTGAAGTCTGTGCTCGCACTGACTTTGACACATCTGTGCAGCTTCAGACTGCGTTGTGATGAAAATGGAGCCCTTTTTTTTTCCTCAGGCAGGTCTGCCCTTTGAAACCTTCAATTCTGTTTCCCATGACAGAACAGAGAAGAGGGCTGAGCTCCTGTGCTCCCAAACGCTGGCCCCTTTATCTAACTGACTTGACTCCGCTCTCCTCTTTACCAATAGATACAATCAGTAGTTCCATCAACTTGCCCACTGTCTTGCCTTTTCAAGCGGCAGGAGTTCATTGTAACCATTGTGTGACATTGTAGGAGTAAGAGTGAAAGACTCTAAGGCTGGACTTTCTGAAAAATTCTCTTTAAAATGCAAGACAAAATAATTGGTTGCTATAACACAGATGGGAGTCTGATTCCCACAGAAAGAAGTGTGGAGGCGACAAGGACAAATTATTACTGTGATAATTATCTCAGCATAAACTAGATATTAATTTGGTGTAATATTTACTTAAGGATTCAGAAATCTGAGAGATGACAACTCTGAACATGGAAATTTGCCATAATAACATGATAGAGAGACAAACGTTTAAAAAAATAATAATAATCACTCACCCATCCCTATTCATAATAACAGTGTTTCAGATGGTGGTGGTGAATTGTTGTTGTTAGTATGGATAGGAAAGTTTCAATTAAACTGTGAAGAATAATGATTTATTTCAATGTTTATAAAATGTGAGTGCTTTGATTGTGAAACCCTGTTTTCCTCTGCAGCATGTACAGCAGGCTCTTTTTCTTTCTTGCCTCCATCCCTAGCTCACAATGTTGGCCTTAAACCAACTTGAGTGGTGAAGCTTGTTGGGAGTGGTGCACAGTCAAGGTGAACAAACTACCTGAGAGAGAGATCCAACTCAGTGTAAAGAAATCCACATGCTCACGGGGGTTGCTGTGAAACACAAGCCAAGCTATATCTCACTGCAAAAACTCCCCACTAAGAGCTATAGCGAGGAGAAAAACAGAACCTTCGATTGAGATATGCATTCCACCAAAACAATTGTGTAGTTCTATGATAGCAATTATATAATTCTCAATAGTTGGATGCTGTCAATCAAAGGTGGCCAGATGGCTCTTCGGTGGCAGAAAGTAGTTAGCTAACACACTGTGCCTTTGAAACTGGGCATTTGGCAAGTTTTGATCTGTCAATGGAGTGCCACTGAGCAGAATTTTAAATGGCTCTTCAAAACTCAAGCAGATTGATCTCCGCAACGGTTTTTATTTTGCTCCTGCTGTGACATAGAGGAACCGGCAATTCTCTGAGAATGAACCTTTTAAAATGTGACCTTTTCAGAGAGCTGGAGGATATGGATGGGTTATCTGTTCTTTCTCGCTTTATTTTCAATCTGTAACTAAACAGATCAATGTCTGCATAAAGCCGGAGGCAGAAGAGGAGTCCATGTCTACCTGAAGACATCAAACAGCAGACAAAATTGTCTCAAAAAACTGGAGTAGACATGAGCATACAGCACAGCAGATCAGACAAAACAGTTACGTCACACCTTCCTGTTCCAGTACTACAGAGAGACTCCAGCATATCAAATTTAAAAAGCCAGAACTTCTCTTCATGCTGCAGCACTGCAGCAGTTTGAGAGACATGATATTTTAATTTGAGAATTGAGAGAAAAAAATTACTGTCTGACCTTTTGCAAACATCACTGAGTAGCGGACTGTGTTCACACAGACCACAGACCAGGTGGCGATGACTTCAGTCCGTCTTATAAAACACAGCTGTGCAAACCTTACCTTGTCACTGTTTCCCAAGGTTTTGATAGAGTAATAACATCCTTGAAGTTACTTGTTAGTGGTCGATAGACTTAGGTCACGACACGGTCTAACAAAGGATCTTGCTTCCATTATCATCGACGAGGCTATCAAAGGATGAGTTTTGCCGGAAGAAGAGAGGAGAAGAAGCGAGCATCGATTATGTGCTGTACCTCAACATGGCTCAGACCACAAAGCTCTGCTGAATAGCAAAACACCACAGATACACTGTAGCACCATTCCTGAGCCACAGTGACCCTAACTCAATCTCCCTGTCTGAGCAAACCGACCACAAGCAGCTCAAGCTAAGATTTCAAAACCATGGAATTCCAGTGGCCAGAACTAATATCTGGCCCTTTGACTCTGTAAGCCTTTTTAAAAAGCTTAACATGAATAACTCAAAAATTGAATTCTTATTACCTAAGTATGATGAAGAGGGGAGAAAGGACGGAAGATACATGAAGTGAATTTTTGTCAATAATTTTACAAAGCAAACTGTGTGGGTATTTTCAGATGCACGAACATTCAAGGGTGCTGCGAAATCTGACATTTGAGAGTGTCAGTGGACAAAAGGTTAGTGTTGTTAATGTGTTGACTCACTGCCCGACTCTGCCACTCAGACTGAAATATGAGGTCATCACTGTTCACGGCAACATCATTAAACACATTTTAACAATTTCCAATGCAATTTTTAAAATATTTGGCAGACAAAATTTGGACGGTTTTTCATACAGAAAGATATGTAGTCGTTACCTCTGTTTCATCTCTGACCAGCAACACATTTCAGGGAAACTGACTTGAGATGTGAGTGGTAGTGAGTGCAATGTAATAAAATATTCAGTGATATAATCGGGCCAAAAATTGCTTTACTTTTTTCTCTTTAACAGAGTTTTTCTGACGTAAATCGCCTCGTCTGACCTGCATTACTACTCTTTTTTTTTGATGATTATACAATCTAACTGATTGGAGAGACATAAGAATTATCCTACTATCCTATTATTATCAAACTGAACCATTCTTATTGTGACAGCCATTTATATCCCTCCGCAAAAAATGTTCTTTGTTCATTGAGAGTCGTCTCAAGCTTTTAATACCGGGCTGTAGACAGACGGCAGCGTCATCAAGGGTGCAGCGAGGACATAAGAAAAACATTTTATCATTATTTTATCATCTCTGAAAACACAAAGAAGGCCAAGGAATAAAAGCCAATCACATTTCTTGGGCTTTCTAAAACATGTACAGTATCCCGCGCAGCCCTTACATGTGGTCAGCTATGACCTTTAAAGCAGGCTATATTTTGATATTAAATGGATGATAAATGTCTGGGGTGCCTGCTGGGGTTGCCTACGTGACAACTTCTTAATGCTGCCCTACAAGATATGCCAGAAAATATTTTCTATGAAGAATGGCGGCCAAGAGAGCTCCTTCGAGACAACTGACTAATGATGCAATTACAAACGGCTCCTGAAGAGACATCTGAATTCGGCTCTGTCGGAGGTGACAGGTGGTGCGAGCTAACATTTGTGCAACTTGCCACAGCACATGCAGGCTCTGCACAGTGCTGCTTGAGTTCCCACAGCAGCTCAGGGACAAGCTAGCCACAGTGTGATTGTGTGTGTGTGAGTGTGTGTGTGTTCACCACCAAGGCAGTGCAAATGACACTTCTCAGACATATGCATACATTCCTTCTATATACATAGCTAACATTCTAGAGGCCCAGCAACATACAATTTGATTGGCATGAGACAGATGGACAAAGTACAGCTCTCAACAACATTGTTTGTCTCTTAACTATCATATAAGAACAGTACAGTGTTTCATTCAGAGGGGTGAAATAATACTGCAAGCACATTTTATATTTTGCTTTATTCCGTGTGCCACCTGGGAGTGAGTTGTCCAGCAGTGTAAAAATCCAAACTGTAAGGTTTTATTACTGTCTGCCTTTGGTGGGGAACAGTTCTCTATCAAAACTGTTCACCACAAGGTCTGGGAAATCCATCCATCCTTCCATTTTCCACCACAGTGGAATATCACAGTTAAGGTGTCAACAGACCAAGTAAGGTTGTACTACACCTTCTTTTTCACAGCCACACACTGCGGATCTTCCTGGAGGGCTCCTGAGGTGTTCCCAGGCCAGAATAAGCATTTAATCGCCCCCAGTGTGTTCGCCCAAGGGTCTTTACCGAGGTGCATGCCTTGTGGTCACCTCCCGAGATGCTTGATCAACCTTAACTGGTTCTTTTCAGCTTCGAGTAGCAGCTACACAGAGCTCCTCTCAGATGTCCAAGCTCCTCTCACTGTGCCTAAGGGTGCGCCCAGACACCCTGTTAAAAAAAACTTTAAATCTGGTTTGTAGCTGTGATCTCACTTTTTCAGCTGCTACTACGCCGGTGACTGTCAGTGTCGGCAGGAACAGAGGTCAGCTGTGAAAGAGAGAGCTTTGTCTTCGTGCGTCGCTCCCTCCTCACCATAACAGTTCAGTACAAGACTGTGCACTCCATATAAATCCGCCTTCGGAACTCATCCTCCATCTTAGTCTCACCTGTCAACAAGACCCTGAGAGACTTGACCTCATTTACAGCAGAGGTTGTTTGCAATCCACCATTTTTAAGCAGAGTGCTGTGGTCTCAGACCCGGAGGTGCTGAATCTCATCTCAAGATAAAAACAAATATTTACTCACACCCAATAATGACAACATACTGGCTCTGTTGTTTGTTTGACACATGTCAGATTAGCCTACAGTACCACACAGATCATTAGGTAGCTAGGTAGCAGTGTGTCAGAAGTGAGTCACTGAGAAATGTGGTAGAAGCAATCTTATGATAAATAACTGATACTTTGGCAAGTTACTGTATAGTACAGAATAATGGACCAAATCCTAAATGGAAAAATAGAAATTTCTTCAATCTCCAGCATCTTTTATAGAGTAGTTGGGGATGTTCACCTGAATCAGTATTTATAAGCAAATCAAATTCAGCTATTACATTTCTTTTCATGTTTGATCTCTATGTCCTTACTTGATGTACAGTGTCTTTACTTTATTGATAGGATAACATTTAAAACATTAGGTATTCAGAGCAGACTCCTCGTTATCCAATGTGCTGCCATACAGAACTACACAACAAAATAGTCAGAGAAGTTCTGTCGACTGAATGCACTAATGATGAATACATTTTTGTTTGTTTTGTACAATGGTATTTTCTCCAATGGTAGCTCGACTAGCTTCAGTAATTGCTTCTTTAGAAACATTACTTTTTATTGAATACAATTGCCTTGAGCGTCAACTGGAGAGAGGCACTGTCCCTGGCACACCCTGACACCAACGCAGATTGGTTGGGGCCATAAATGAAGTTGTTTCACCATGTCCTTGATGTCCTCTCCCAGGGCTTTGCCACACAGCGTAAAATCTGAGGTGTGAATTCTGCAGGTCCCTAGAGGGCATCGCTGCATAACTATGACATCAGCCCATAAACTCTCGGAGCACACAGGAAGACGAGCACACTGGTGCTCACACGCAAACCAACACACATAAACAGGCAAACATTTCCTGGTCTGTTAGCTTTATGAGCCGGTGTGTGTCTGTGCTGGTTTATGTCAGCGGCAAAATAATGATGAGATGTAAAAGGGTCTGGACTCATGGAACAATAGAATGGCCACTGAACAGGCGTGTTCAGCACAATGCCATGTACCACTTTATGTTGACAGTGTGGGCACAGATTCAACTGAGGGCTGTAGAAAAACTATGAAAGTGTTGTGCAAAAATCAGTGCACATTGTGTGAAATGCATGCATAAGCTATGGCATGTGTATCATGTCTGAGAACAGGCTCTGTGCCAACCATTTCTGCTTCTATCTCTTGTGCTCTTTCTGTCTTACTCTCTCACCATTATTTAAAGACTGCAAGGACATTTTTGAGAAACAGAATAAGCAGATTACCTTCAGTAGATAAGTGCTACTTGTTGGGCTTGGAGATAAACATGGCTACTATGACACTGCATCACATTCAACTGGCCGATGCTTTCATCCAAGGCGATTTACAGAAAGTACACTCAAACTCAATAGGAATCTGAGCTAGATGTCATTAGAGAGATAAACCATGCTGAGGTGACAGTAGACATGAGTGAATAGTTACTGTATTCCCTCAAGGTCAAACTCAAGGAGGCATATTTTTGCAGGAGCAGTAAAGCAGTTGAACTTGAACATATTGCCAGCTGAGTCATCCAGGTGAAATAGGCAAAAAACACTTTTCACCCCATCATATTCTGGTGTTTTATTTGTTGTCTCAGTCTTATAGGGTTGTTTTTACTTTGAATCTTCTCCGTCTTGGCCACCAGTCTGACCTACGTCCACTTCCATTTTTCTGGTTCTCTCCCCAGTTCTGCGCAGCCTGCCCCTGCTTTTGCAATTTCTTGTGATTTCACTTCACCAATGGAATCATCTGCTTGAACAATGCAGGGTGACATACAGTTCATGTGCTCAACAAAATGTCTTATCCTCACATCTGAACACCCCTCACCTCCCCTTGAAAGCTGTTTTTTTTTTTACCCGCTTTAAGATACTTTACCTTTGACATACAACTCATGCTCTAGTCTGCAGCTGCTATAACAACATTTAACTCATGTCCTTTATATTTATATTGCTGTTATTTCTAGTGTCTAGTCAGCCTAACAGCAAGCATGTGCAGCATGTTCCCGTGGGTATGGAGTAAGATAAACAGCATGTGATTGCAATGAGAGTTGCAGGACTACATTGCTTGTGATTTCACAGTTCACTTATACATTAAACCAACAATTGCCCTCAATCCTAAGGGCATAACAAAACTGAAAATAATAGTTCTCTATTTCACCCATGGCTTTCAGTGGGCTTGATTTTTCCTGGCCTTTGCATCAACTTGGTCTCAACTCAGATTTGGACTTTAAAGGAAGATGTAAAACTAATGGCTGTGTGTGTTACAACAACAGGGCCAAGGTCAAAAGCAGCAACAGCAAAAACAGAGGGAGGTAGCGCAAGGGAGATCTGGGAATAGAAAAGGGGAGAAAAGACAGAGAGGGAAAAGGGGGCAGCGAGGGATATCAACAACTGTGACAGCTGTGTGGATGTGGCGAGCTGAGCCATAACAGGGAGGTTCCAGGGCAGGAATGCAGAACAGATCAGCCAGACAGCGGCTCGCGCTTAGGTCCGACATGGCAGGCAGGGCCGAGGCACAACATACAACAGCTGCCTAATCCCAAACTTCTGCCCTGATACCTCGATCCTCATTGAAAAGCACAACCTGGCTTCTGAAAAACACTAACTTCTTATTCCCTCTATGTCTACACATGCTTTTTCCTGTCTGCGTCTGTCACTTGGACTAGAACTGACACAACACTTGTCAGCCTCAGGCACAGGTCATATCATAGCGTCGCAATCTTGAACTGACTGTCAATGCAATGCAGCGAGAGAGCCGAGCACAGTCACAATTTGACTGTCAGCATTAAAAAAAGGTTACTAGGCTACAAGAAGAAAGCTCGAGTAAAATGTTTCATGTAATGCTAAATGAATGCACGCAGTCACTGAGGAAAGGTATACATATCCATTCCTTTCCTTTCCCTCCCCTGCACAGGAGACATCCAGATGTCAAAGGCTCAAAAACCCAGGGCTCTTACCCGCTACAGAGTTTGGCCTCGGCATCATGAGGGAAGAAGATGCCTGCGGTGGGTACGGAATGGGTCCCTCGGGTGAGTGACTTGGAGGCTGTGGAGCCCCTGCTGATGTGTTGGACTGCTGCTGCTGGTCTGTCCTGGACGGGGTGTCGGCTGGTGTTGCCGTGGCACTGTTGGACTCTTCTTCGGCCACAGGAGAGCAGGTGTCCGCCCGCACGCTCTGTGCCAGGCCATGGCGTCCGCTGCCTCTCAGACTGCCATCCTTACTCCACTCCAGGCTGGAGCCACTGCGGTCATCATTCTCAGAGGAACTAGTGATGGTGGCTAAGAGGAGATAAAAACAAGACAGGGAATTAAAGCAAGCGAGGGAGGTAAGATGAGGGAAAGAGGCAGAGAAGCGTTCTTTGTGCGCTATGAACATTTATCTGTCGCCATCTCAAGTCAGTTACTGAGCTGTAATGGAACTTTTCCGCTTTTCCTCATTGCCCTTATCAAGACTGTTCGCCACCTGATTTTAAATTTCCAAAGACACTCTGCTTACACTAATTAAAACTGGGAAGACATGATGGCATGGATTTGTATAATTCATTTCCTGAGCTTAGATTCTTCAAATGTCTTTTGATCACTGGCTGAAGGATCCAATATCACGCAGTTTCAACAGCGACTACATCCTGTATCATGAACCAAAATTTACACTTAAGAAAAAAATATGTAAAAGTAGAGTGAAGAACTAGTGTTGAGACATGACTTTGCTATTTTTGCATTCAGACAGGTGTTAAGCTAACATGAGAACAAATCCTTTAATCCTCCCTCAGGACAACCCAACCATCCAAAACGAGCCAAAAAGAGGAGTGTAGGGCTAAAACAACACAATGACAGGCAGCGGGATACAGAGACATCAGTACAGTCAGAGGACTGGAACTGACTGGCCAGCTGGCCATGTTTGCATCACACACTCCTAATCTGGATTTCATAATGCTGCCGCACGTTGCATCATCACTAACACTAATATAACACAACCTGGACCGTGTGACTTTTGTGCTGTTTACCTGGGCAAATATGAAGACATTCATGACACCACCTGTCAGGCCTTGCCCAGCTCTAAGCGTGGCATTAGGAGTCATCTTGGTGCAGAGAGGTTACAGTGATTGCTCACTTGGTTGAACTGTCAACCATACATAATTCATTCAGTCATTTTTACATACACAGAGCTGGTTGTGGTTATTGCTAAAAGTCTTTCTTCAGGCACCTCATGCAGAATCTCCTCTGGGAACTGTATGGAAATGTTAAGTTTCCCAGTTCCACCAAGGAGCTTTTAACACAGTACAAAGCCAAATTAATGTGCTTTTGAAATCAGAGTCAGAGTCAAAACTTCAAAGAACAGGGAACATTAATCACAGGCTGGAATCTGACTTGTGGACACAACATAGCTTTGTTCTTTTCTGTGCCTGCGCAGTCTTATCAAGGCGGGTGGGTGGGATGGTGTACACCCACGTTGTGCAACGTCACATCGTGTCATTCTCTCACAAAATAAATCTTGATTTGACACAAGCAAAGTAGGTTTACAGTGAAATAGACAACAACACATGAGACATGACTGCTTGTCTCATCCTGGGTGGCAGCAGGTTGATGCTCCATGCTGGAAGATACTATATCACAGCTGCCATGAATTATTTAACAGCTAGCTATGATATTCCTCTGGGGGGACAGAATGACTGACTCATGATAATCAGTCATGTCAACTCTGTAGCATTGGAAATCAGAATTGCTGTGTTATATCTGGCTTTGGCACGCATTGTTTTCTACTGCAGAACAATCATGTCAGTCAGTTACCTAAATAAGAAAGGTGTGATTAGTTGACACAAGGATATGGAAAAGGTTAAACCTTATTCCCAACAGCTAACCCTTCACCCAAGATCTACCAGCACCTTCAGGAATGATTTAAGTTGTACTGTGTAACTGCAGGATTTTACAGGTAGAATTTACTATTGACTCCTCTCACAAATATTCAAAACCAATTTTCAGAATGAATTCCTAACTTCTGTATAGCCACTGACAGCTTTGTGAGCAGAATAAGGAGACGGATTAATATATCAATAGACTGCGTCATATTCCTGTCAGCTTGTGCAAATCCCCAGATGTCTTACAGGGCTATTACTAGAGATATAATACAACGTCAAACTGCGGCACCTCAATGCTCCCTCATACCGGAACAGCTCTACACAAACCCAATAAGTGACACGCTGTGGAGGATGAATACAACCTGACACAAATGCTATTCAGTCCCACGGAAAATCCAATGGGTTTAACAAAATTATGAATGACTGACAGCGCGCAGGTGAGACTTTTCTCTGAATCACAAGGTGCACATAAGGTAATTGCAATCCACAGCTTGCAAATTAGGAAACAGAAGAGCTTCATGTGAAATACTGGAATAAGTGATAATAATACAGTAAGTGTGTACTGGGGGAACCTGTGCTGATGGTTGCATTGTGCAGGATAAATGACAAAAGAAGAGAGGTCAGGAAAGCCTTTGTCATGATGTTTTATTCAAACCCAGCTACTGATAGAGCCACTGGTAAGCATTTTTTGCTATTAATTTGACAAGTACAACTAATGCTCCTAACTAAGCTAATGATGTACTGTGCCTGGTTTCCCACTAGATCTGCAGCTGACTTGGCTCATCACTGGCATTCCTAGCGTGGTTACTGACTATTTAGGCAAAGGCTCCACAGGTGGTTTTAAACTGCAGTGAAGTCAGTCTGAAGTTGGTTATTTGACAGATTTTCTATTGCATGCTTTATGTTATGTGGGTTCAGATATGAATGTCTGTTGAATGGTTTAGTTTTGCATCATGCTGGACAGTTCAAGACAACTGTCTTAAAGACAAATGCATGACAGTAAACAGTAAACATTTTCACCATTTCCACCTCTGGCCTACATGTGGCTAGCTTTCAGCTGCTGGCTAAACCACAGCGTAAAACCTGCAGCATAAAACTTGCGGCAAGACTGTGTCTTGCATCAACCACATTTTCACACACATGCACGAAACAAACAAACCATGGACTTGATCATAACAACACTGCTCTATAGTGCTACGACTGGTCAAAAACTCCACAGGGTACATTCCATTAAGGACATAGGTGCACCTGCACAAGTTGCTATCTGGGTACAATGAAGGAGTTAGTTATTTCTCACCTATGATCCCGCTGTCCTTGCTCTCAAGTGTGGAGCTGGGGCTTGTGATGGTCCCACAGGGGCTGGAGCGGCTGAGAGGGGGGCGGCTGGTCGTGCTGTTGAGCGTGGAACATGGGCTGTCGGTGCTGGGAGACGCCGTGCTGCTGGTCAGTGTCGAGCAGGGACTGATACCCTGGCTAGTCACAGAGCACTGGGGAGGAGGGAGGTACAGAAAAGGGTTAAGGTACAACAAGAATGTGCTCTACTATTCAAACATGACAATGAAGTATGAAGTCAACTTAATATAAACTGTCAGCTGGCAACATGGTTGCATTTTTTCAGCATGAGCAGCATTAAATACAACAAAAAATAATTTTTCCAACCTTATTTGGAAGGAGAAATGAGAAAAGTGTAAAGAATGATTTGATCCAAGCTCATTTCCTATTTGACCTGGATCATGTGAAAGCAATGCAAAAAAAAAAAAAAATTTCCCTCACAAATAAACAAGCCTTTCACATGCAAGCATGACACAAATGCCGAAAGGCATAAGCGCTGTAAATGGAGAAAGGCTTGAAAATTACACACTCATGTCTGGAGGAACTAAAATAAGCCTGAAGAGAATTTCACAAGGGAAGAAGTCTCTACTTTGTTGTGGCACAAAAGATACCTTTCTCATGCCATCAAGCCTGTCTGACAACCATACAGCAGCTGAATCTTTGTTTGAGCTAACTGACAACCGTAGAAATCCAAATTAAAGCTGGTTTGTCCTGTTCACCATCTTCCTTCAACTGTATTCTGATTACACACAATATACTGTAGCTCAAAAAGGTCATCCTTATCCCACTGTAGGAAGAACCAAAGTTTTTAAACAGACCCACAGAGATTGAGCCTGATAGTCACTCAGTAAGATTTGAGCCAACTCCTCCCTCATCATGCTTGATTCACCTTCAGTCCAATTAATTCAACACATTTTAGTTTTCACCAAGGGGCAATTTCATTAGCAGGCACAGAGCTATCTCAACGGACAAAAAGACCATCAAATAAAAATGTTACAAGCCCAGGTCAAATTGAACTAACCCTCATCTTCAATACAACAACTTGTTCTCATCTTCAATACAACAACAACAACTGCTGAAATTTGTTGCTTGAGGCACTTTCAGCTGGCTTTTCAAACAGCACTTACTATAAAGCTGTGTATTGTCTCAAACAAACTCCTCTAATTAAAATCTCTGCTAACCATCACAAACCGTTTCTGATGTTATACCTGAACTCAAACAACCCTAATCTGTTTCTAAGCATCTTTCACATAATGCATATTATTGTTGCACTGAAATCTTTGAAGATAACTCCTTACTCTAACTGGAACACACTACATACTGTATATATGAAGTGCTCAAAACATGACTGCAGTATTTCAAAATGAGCAGAAAATGTGTGGGGGGTTGCTGTTTCAAAAAATTCTTATTCAACCTGACTGAACTCACAAAATAGCAGGACTCACCAATGCTTAGCCAATTTGAGACAGAGGTGGGACTAAGCTCATTCGTGATGTACTGACTGTCTACATGTTTGCACAGTGGCATGCTGACAGAATACAAACAGGGTAACAGGAGGGATGCTGCATGGCTTAAGGCATCATTAAAAACTTGTAGAATATGAACTCCACAACATTTCCTATTTCTAAGCCATTTTCAAGACAGCATATTAGTGGATTTTGCCCCGCAATGCAGCCCAGAGCTTTTGCCACCTAACAAAGCACTGCCATTTAATAATTTACTCTAAGGGAGGACTGAACTAACATCGACATGCTGAGTTAAAGACATGTTGTAAAACAGCAGTATGGAGGAAAAGAATTGCTGGCAGATGCTCCTCCCAAGCTGAGCTCCGAGAACACACACCTACATGGCCACAAATACAAAGTAAAAACCATTCCACTCTCATACCGCTTGTCTCCTCTTTTTGACATTTCAACTAATGACACAGCTCATAAAATACTTTGTAAGTCTCGTTCACTTTCCTGACAGTTCAGTGTCAAAACGTGTCCGAGACCAGAGATGAACGAGGGAGGCATAGCATGCTGGGCTTTACTGAGCTCTTCACACAGCCCCAGCTTAATTAGCAGAGCCAAACAAAGTGAGGCTCAGACCTAACATAACTCTATTTCTGGACCCGAGCTCAGACACTCTTGTTACATACTCAAGAGCCCCTGGAACAGCACTCAAGTTACTGGGAGACTCGCACACCCAACTGGAAAGCTTGCACTGAAATAAAACAACTAATTCTAAATATGCAGTTTCTTTCTTTAGAACATCTTGAACATCTCAAAACAGTTTGACAGTTACCGTTGTTTGTTGTGCCAAAAAACAATTCCCAGAGGTGCCTCCTAAATCCCCACCGAAGATAATGCGCAAGGGAAAAAATGAATCAAGCTGCAACAAAAAGAAAAATCCATTCTTCTGTTACACTGTCACAACTTCCCTCCTCTTCTCATCCTTTCCCTCTCTCCTCTATCTCTCTATCTGTGTGCTGCAGCAGTGGCAGCAGCTGCTGCTGGAAGGGGGAGGGAGTTGGAGGGGAGGGAGAATATTAAAATACCTTCTTTTCATTCTTGTCGTCCATAGGTATGCGTGCCGTACCCGGGATCCCTTCTCCTAGTAAAAAGCCCAGCCTTGTCATCAGTTCCTGAGTGGCAGGGGAGGAGGAGCTTGGCTGTTTCTCTGCTTGCAGCTCTAGAGAAGGGAGAGAGGAAGAGAGAGAGAGAGAAATGCTCAGTGTTAGCGGGCAGATTCCCTCTCTCCACTGGATGGCCCAAACAGGGCCACTCTGCCTGCCCTACCCTCCTCAGCTCTGCTCTGAAATGCTATGCTGCACTCTCCAGCTGCTGCTGATGTGGTGCAGACCGAGAGAGAGGGAGGAAAGAAGAGTGAGAGCAAGAGCGAGTGAGTGAGAGTGAGAGAGAGAGAGAGAGAGTGAATGAATGTGGTGGGGGCTCTGTGTGTGTGTGTGTGTTCTAAATGTCTGAATACATGTGATTTTCTAACATTGTTATAGGTATACCATGCAGGATTTTCATATAAACCAAGGTTTTGACTCAGAGAAAAGTAATCCCTCTCAATCATGACTTGTGACCCACAAGAAGTGTGTGGTGGTGTATTTATCTCCAGAGACACTTCACTCTTCCTGTATTTTCTTATTTTCTTCCAATGACAGTGCACAGATTTATAAAAAGGTAGCAACCAGGTGCAAGACTGCAAGCAGCATGCATCCAAGAGGAAGCTATGAAAATGGCCTACACAGAACTGAAAAAAAAAAAAATCCCCAAAACAGAAATATATAGCAAGACAAAACACCAAGTGGACAAAACTCCAAAATGAGAGCAAATCTGGGGTTGGCTTTCATCCTCTG
This sequence comes from Centropyge bicolor, assembly GCA_037975185.1. Lineage (NCBI taxonomy): Eukaryota > Metazoa > Chordata > Actinopteri > Pomacanthidae > Centropyge > Centropyge bicolor. The sequence goes on along the minus strand of JBBMOC010000003.1, from coordinate 8,634,781 downwards.
GCAAGTACAGATGGAAAGGATGAGGATGAAGAGCGAAGTGGACATGGTCTGTTATCTGCTGTGGGATTTTCCTTTACAGCAAATGCAACATTAATACAACAGTTTTTTGCAGTGTACGTACCTGTGTAGCAGTGTATGCACACAACAAGCCCTACTCTATCAATCAATGCAAATAACTTTACATTTTGAGAAAATAGCCCTTGAGGTCTGTCGTGCTGAGTTTGAGCCTTGAGTAATTTTCTGTCTAACACTAAAGCCACGTTGGTTACCATGGCAGACCCAGACCAGTCAGAACCAGTTGATCGTCAGACTCAGTTTTGTAAATTTGTATATTTACCATTGTTGTGTTTCAGTGCTGCAAGATTGCATATACATACTTGCAGGCTGAACATTTGCAAACCTGCAAACTCCATTGAGCTGAGGACGAGAGGCCAAATTTGAATGTCGTGTTTACAAACAGTATCAGACCATTCCTGCATAGTGTATCTTTAAGACAGCAGAGACTGTGTGTGTCCCGTTACACGCCTCGAGTGCCAATTCCAGAGCTTTCTGGTTGTTTACAGCTCTCACTCATAGAGCCTCTGAATATCAATGAGTGGACATGGGTCTTTCTCCAACACAGTTTAAACTGGCTGCAGCCTCCACTCCCAAGCTTTAATACTAAAAAATACTGAAGACAAATTTGTGCAACAACATGTGCATGTACCATGTGACTCAAATATGGATGTAGTAAATTAATTAAGGAAGACTTCCTGAGAGTGAACAGACAGTATGACGGACAGACAGATGGAGGGAGAGACAAGGAGAGAGAGGAGGGGCAGATGTCCAAGGTTCTGTACAAAAGCTTATTATACAGCTCTCTGTCAGCACCTTTCCCTCCTCTCTCCTTCATTTTCTCCTTTACCCTCTTTCTTCCACAGTTATTAATAATGCTGGCGGTAAATCTGATTAAATACAAACAAGTCCAATGGCACAATGTCCTGCCAAGCCCCAATGAAATCAAAATCAAGCCAACAGACACACACATATATATCTTTGGCATTCAAATGCACATAAACAGATAACATGTTATTATAATTGCTTTTCATTTTCTTGAAAGGTCAGATATTTCTCCTTCATCCTGGTGAAAGTGTTGGGTCATGTAACATCAAACATGAAACATAACATAAAACCGGAGAAGAGTGGGAAAAGCCAGAAAAGCGGTGGTGAAAATGTATTATTTATAACATTAAAGGAAGACTCCCTTTAGAGGAATCATCAAAAAGACTGCTCTCCATCCCTCCATGATTCACTATCTACTTCTTCATAACAAAATAAGTTTTTGCCCCCTAACATTTTTCTCTTTACACATTTGACTGCCTGGGCGATGGGCTTACTTCCCCTCCGCTTTGAAGACAGCAGCAAAGATGCTAAATAAAAACCGATCTCCCCTGCCTGTATCTTATTTCAAGTGCAAACACTGGGGGCACTTGTAGTCCTGAAATGTGAAAGTATACAACATCTAACTGGATATTCTCATAGAAAATGTCTACACACACCCCATCATACTTCTTCAGTAGGCTTGCATATGAAAACACCATTTTATATATATAACATGAAAACTTTTCGACTTAATTTATCACTACTGGATCCGGACGGCTGCCCTGTCAGTGAAACACTCCTTAATCTACAGTGTGTTTGTGTTTTCTAACTCAAATTGCTTTGTACTGTCTGTTTATACCTGTAATTGCCGTATGCTGTAATTTGGTACAGCATGTTTGACTACTGCTGTACCCTTAATGTAATTTCTGGAGGTCCTTGTAAAACTTGGGGAGGCCTTAATTAGATCTTGTCATTCGGAGGTATGAGAGCTGCCTGAACTTCTTCCTTTGAGGCATTTTTATATCATTTTCTAGTTGAAGTATAAATGCAAAGTGTGCTGAAATGAGAGGGGAGTAACTCATAACACGAAGTCCAATTTGCATTTTGGTAAGAGGTTCTTGACCTGGTAGAATATTTGAGTGTAATCAAAAAAACAACATCAAGCCACAACAAGCTCTCAATTTCGTCTTTATGTTTCTTTTATAATAAACCTGTACAATGATGTAGATTTTTGTCATGTTAAAAAGGAATAAACAGGAAGAATGAAGGTGGTAGAGATGGTGCACCTGAAGTCCGAACACTCAACGCCCACTTCTGACTATTTAGCAGTAAAGTAATACACCACAGAGACTACTTCTAAAGTAATGCGTATTTAATTAATATAGTAGAAAATCTACTCCTCTGCTCTTCTCTGTAACACTGGTCTCAGTGCTGCCTCTGGTCAGAGGAAGTTCTATTACAACAATAATTAGGGCACATTGTAGGCAAGGATAGTATTCAACGTCCAACCAACCACCATTGACAGCAATGAGGACAGTATTACAGAGCAGTACTCTCAAAAGGAAAAAGAAAGTTATTATATCCCATCATGTGTCCTATTCAGTGCAGTGATCTCACTGGTACATCATAGTTTTACATTACATCACTGGTGCATCAAAGGAACTTTAGTTTACTTGAGTTTAATTTGGTTGGCAACACTACTTGTACATCTTAATGAAACAAAAGAAACAATACATGGCAAATATTATGAACATTATAGACCTGCCATCCCTATAATTAACACACTCATTTAAAGGCTTGCTCAAAAGCTTTAACTGTGAACAGGAGGAGCCAGCGATCCAGCCAAGGAAAGACAATCCCACTATCCCACCTGAGCCACACACTACAGCAGCTTGCAGTGGACAGTGTCTTTATCTAGGCATACAAAGCATGCCTAATCAAGCAGATAGCACACACGGTGAGAACTAATTCACCACTACTTTAAGAGCAATAAAGGATCTTGAATTTCCTTCAACTGAAATGCACACAGCTGGTATACTATAACTACAAGGGCAATTTTGTAAAGAAAGAATAAACCACGCCAGCAAATTGTCAAAGGCTTCTGAACAAAACAGAATCAGCCATTACAGCTTGGCACATGTTAGTCATGTGCCTGCGTCCTTCAGCCAAGAACAAAATGTGTTAAACAAGATACTAATATTGTAAGTAATGCCAGACTATCTCTAAGTTGAGATTGTGCAGAATATTTATGTTGACCCTTTGACACATCTGCCCACTTGGTTGCCTGGCTTCTGATGTTAGTGTGTCTTTCATGTTGGCACTGACTTTAGGCCAGTTGCGCTGCTTCCAAATAAAAAAGAACGTGCCTTTAATTTTCAGAAACTGAAATATTGTATAAGCCTGAAAGGAAAAATAGCAATAACCAAATAGGCCTAAAGGTTTCACACTGAATAAATTCAAGCTTTTTGTCTATGTAGTCCTGAATTTACCCACATAAGCTGCTGTACTTGCATCACCTTTTCTCCACTGCAATGTAATTACTATAGATTGTATTGCAATTCCATACATTGAAAATCAGTTCTTTATAGGAGATGTCACCCTGCTTCAGTAAGAGCTTGACAGGAGCCTTTTAAGACCACTGGCGCAAGGACACTATTGAGGCCTGAAAGCCAACAACAATGATTTTATAGTTTCAGGGTTACTGGATTACAGCATCGTAAGTCTTCACACAGCGCTATAATCATGTAAAAGGAAAGTCACATTCAATGATCATTTCTCACCCACCACAACCCGCTCAAGTCTTAATAACTAGAACATGTACAAGTAGCAGTCTTTACATATGTTTTCTGTTGGCTTTAACAATGTTTTGACTGTAAGTGTTCAATGTTATGGTTCTTTAACGTTGCCTTGCTTTTGACATCTTTATTGGATTATGGTTTAAGGTCCTGTAGATGTTGTTAATGTACACATTTACACATTCATCACACAAACAATTCTGAATTCAGATAAAATCTCCGCTGAGCGTCGGCTGTGGGTCAATAGCAATTTGAAATACACAACAAAACATTGCATGCTCCATCAAGTTTTAGTAGGTGGGCACAGATAATGGGAATTGGTCCCAGGTCCTTAAAAAGGGGGCACCTTACACATCACACATTTATGGCTACTGTGCATTAGAGACAGGCAATGGCAGGTTGTTTTTCATTGTGAGAGGTGTGGCATGGCATGGCTTCTAGTTCTAAAAACACAGGCATTATGGATTTGTGAAGATTAAACTATGTAGAATCACATAGTGTGTGATGTTTGTGCCCCCTGCTTGATATTGAGAAAAATATATAAGTTGGAGAGGAAAGAAGACAAAAAACATTTAGCTCATAGAGATCAGTGCAAGAGTGTTTTCTATTTAAAAAGTACAGAACTGTATTTGTACAAGCTGCGGTTATAATGTAATGTAATGTATAAAGTAATGCAATTTGTTGTTCATGTGAATCTTCCGTTCGTCCCTGACAGGACTGTTTCATCACCGGTTCCACAAAACCACTTAAACAAGCCTGCCACTGAGGACCAATCAGGAGTCCTGGAAATGTTATAGGCCTCTAAGCATCTGACATAAATACATCATGACACACAGAGACGCTGGCATATGTGACGCATGTGGCACTTACAAGCCAGAATTGAGGCTCATGGGCCACATCAATGACAATATCTTCAGCCTGTGGTATCTATGCTCTGTACAAACAACACCAACAACAACAAATTGGACACACAAAACCTTTACATTGCAAGCGTTTGTACTGCATTTTGTGTCCATGCATTCATGAATAAAAACATAGGAAATGCAGTACATGGAGAAAATCTGTGTTAAGCTTGTGGTCGCACTGCAGGTTTATTTATTACACTGATTTGGCTTTAGCTCATCAACCACTTCTGAATGGATTTGGATTGTGTAACTAACCCTCGGACCAGGGTGAGTCTATTCGTCACTCCTTACTGATGACAGCAATGACAGCCAAATGCCTACGAGTCCTTATAAACATGACAAACAGAAAAAAGTAGGTCTGGCTCCTGCAAAGTAAATACTGGTATCTTTAATTATTGTTTAACCTTTATTTTGATTCCTAAAGCTTAAACAACCTCAGTCTCATTTCTTAGCTGGTCTTATTTGCTGTTGGTCTTGCTACAGGGCACCTCAGCTGTTGTACTGAGAGAGGGACATATGTTGCTCTTTCATTTTCCTGCCACAGTTGTCCAACCTGGTTGTGAATCAGCTACCTCTCAGCCACAAGCTCTATTTTCTTACCACGACTCCTTCGTTGATCTGATCTGCATCTCGAGTTTTACAAAGCAGCAAATGCTTTCGATGATATCAATGTAATCACTGCTGCTTGTTGTTTGTCTGGTCTCGCGAATGTCACAGATGACAACATAATGTGTGTGCCGAGTCTGTAAGAGACTGTTTATCACTTAGCTTTACTAGTCATTATCTCTTCAAGGATTTTCTGTGAAACATGGTGAGTGTTTGAGCTTTTTATGGCAATAACAGCTATACAGTGAATTCAATGCAGGCTGTACTTAGTGTTTGTCTCTCATTCAGTGGCCTTAATGCTATACAAGTATAAGGACTGTATATGTGTTCAAAAAATGCACGAAGAATGTCAACTAAAGCAATATTCTAAGATGGCATGCTACACTTGAGGAAACTGAAGTCATATAATTAAATCATAAATCAGACAACCTATCTTAGTGTAGCAACTGTATCCCTGGGTTATGCTCTCAAGTTTCTTCAATCTGAGACAAATAAACACATCAATGAAACATAGAAATTATCCCTACGCCAAGAACCACACTGGTCATGTCATTTATAATTGATAACTTCATTCTAGTCTGTACACATGACTTTTCAATCCATATCAAATCAGAAAAAAAAACTGCAACCATAGTCCAAAGACAGAGAGGTCAGTGTGCGGTTTATCAGTTTCTCAAGCTGTCATGCATTCCTGAAAAGGAAAGCATGAAAGAGGGCTGCTATGGTTAAGTGATTTAAAACGCTATCAGCAGTGGAGCACTTCTGACTGCAAGTGGTCTACCTGTCTACCAAGATAACCTGACGGTGGGCTGAATACAAACCAGACCTGCTGGCCTCCTTCTCAGTGTTCAGAGATTAGATCTGCTCTTGTTTCATGTTAATGCTCATTGGCTGGTTTACCTGAGGCAAAGTAGGTGAGTCACACACCAGTATCCACACAAACCTATACTGTAGATGTACTGTATCTATGGGTGTGTGTGCATTTTCTTTTCTATCTCTATCTCTCTGCTTTTTTGACATATATTCAATACTCACGTTTGACCTCATCAACTTCATTGATTTTTGTAAATATCTGCTTATTTTACCAGCAACATACTTGAAACAAGTTGGGACAGGAGCAACAAAAGACTGTGAAAGTTGTGGACTGATCAAAAAACACCTGTTTGGATCATTCCACAGGTAAACAGGTTCATTGGTAATAGGTGATAGTATCATGATTAGGTATGAAAGGTTTATCCTGGAAAGACTCAGCATCCCAACCTTTTTTGGCATCAGAGTTGTCTATAAGTCAGACAAATGAATTTCCCTGCAGTGGATCTATTAAGAAACAAATTTAAAGAATAACTACACCCTCATATTCTGCTAGAATTCTCTATCCCAGCATATTTTAAAAATGCAACAGATGAGTGAGGGAGCAAGAGACATAGGTAAAGCTGGTAGTCAGAGCTAACCAGCCATGGGCAGCTACTGTCAGACTCTTTGTGTCTCTGCTGGAAAAACAGTAATTCCTGTGTCGCTTTAACACTCACTAGAAGCAGCCTTTGAGAGAGCCACGATGTGGGTACTTGTGTTGTAATGGGGTTAGTGTCTCTACTACAAGAAGCTCTCATCAGAAGTCAGTGTGTCTGTTGGGGGGGTGAGTGTCAGTACATGTGGCCATAGCCACAGTTGACACTACTGTTCATCATGCCTAAATATCTTGTTAAAATCTGAATATAGCACAGTCACTAAAGGGGAATAAATCTCATTCATGTATGACATCATGTTGTGCTACAAGCAGTTATGAGTGAGAGGCACGAACTGGGGCTACGGTCAGCCAGCGTTCTGCTACTTATATTTGGCACTGCGGCTGGAGTCTTAACTGTTTCATCACAGTTTCCTCATACTCCTAATTGGTTTGGTAGGGTCACAGAATTCAGCAGTTTTACTTTTAAATCCAAGCAGACACATATCGTGGAAGCTTTTTTTAGCACAATGTCTTTTGTTGGAAAAATCACCTATATTAATATAATATGACAAATAAAAAAAAATCTAATGTGTGATTATGTGTACTGTGAAAAAAAACTGTGCTGTCTTCCCTTTTAAAAATATGAAGAGGCATCCGTCTATTGCTCTGTCTGTTGCTACCAATTTACATATTTGACTGAGGCTGGCAAGCTCTCCAGTTGGAGGTGCACCAAATGCAGCAGCCACATTACACTAAATGACAACTAGCCATTTTATTACAGAGTGTTATGGTCCAATAATGTGTCTCTGAAACAGTGGAGCACTTGTGTGGAGCAACAGTCTAATAATCCAAAGTTAGCTGCTTCCAGTCAAAGCGATGATAAACTAAGATGACAGATCGGTTATATTAGGTACAAAAGCTCCAATATATTACTAATAATGAGTTAAAATACTATCTATACATGGTCACTGGATTATAACGGTCCTACAGCAACACAAATCGCATATAAGGAAATTTACATTCAATTATCATTTCTCATTCATGCGCAGGGAAGTGTAATTTGCCCCCCTTCCCCATTTCTGCTATTCATTTCATCAACTTTGCAGAAGTTCTGTGGAGTGTAAAAGCAAAAGTCTTTGGCGAACCTGATGGATAACAACCATTTACACTGACATAAAGTCCTAATTGGAAGCCCGTGTCTGCAAAGAAAAACTATAAAGCTGTTCGGAGAGCCAGACCGTGCAAGTTCAGTAAATGGACAGCTGAGCTATAGGTCAGCTTTCTACCAAGTCTACAGACGGCCTCAATGTAACGATTCGATGAAAAGCCTTGGTAAAGTGTTGCCTTTTATGAGCCACCTCCCGTGATTTTGCAGTGGATAAAATATCATCCAGAAACAATGACTGGAGTCAATCAGCAGCTTTGCTCTCATGACTCTCGTTAACTACTCTCATCGTAATTAACCCAGTTTATTAATTGGTCCCATCCGAACGGATTTCACATGACTTCATGATTTTATCTGTGAGAGCAACACTAACTCTAAACCTGTATACCACTAAGCACAATTTTATGGATCAGTTTAAGGCTTTTTAATGGAACTGACATTATATTTATGATGCTGTGTACGTATCTGATTAGTCCACAACATCTTCCACTATCCTTAAGATATACACACAAAAAAACAGGAATGAAGCTGGAACCACTTTTCATTATTCCAGTAACCGTACAGCAAATGAAGGCACAAACAAAACAACATCGTTATCTGCTGGCCTGAGGAAGTTTATGAGCAGGTGTGAAACAAACAAGAAGAGAGACGGAAGGAGGAGGAGCAGAAGAAGGGTGGAGGAGGAGGGTGAACCCCGTGAACAGACTGGCTCCACAGAGCTGTCTTGGCTCTCTCCCTGCCGAAAAAACAATCCAGCCAGTGCTCATTAGCAGCTGGAGTTTCATTACCACAACAGTGGAGCCTGTTTAATGAACCCACGATGAGAACATGCATCCTGCTTCCCCATTTGACTTCAGGAGGACTAGGTGACGTTCCCCCCTAAAGCATGTTCAGCGCTCTTGTTGCACATTCCAACGTATAAAACCACAAATGTCCGGCGAGCACAGCTGGAGCGTCCAGTGAGACATTACAGCACACTGAGGTGAGACTGTTGATAATAAGGAAAATGAGATTCGGAGGGGTGGGGATGGCAATGTGATAGTCATCATCGTTTTGACTGACATCGCGGCTTGACACCATACTCTAGCTGTTATGATTTTTTTTTTCTAAATGTAGACACAGATGGCATTTCATTAACCATTTGACCGACAGAGCTAAAGCGTCCTTCATGCAGCGATTCAACCCCGTGGGGCACAGTGGGCTGTTTGGGAGATCAGCAGCACAGATTAATGAAGCTTCATCATTAAACAAGGGAGAATACAACACAACATACAAATGTTCTGCTTCCAGATGTTGATTAAAAGAGGGACAGAATTACCACTCTGTTACAGCCAAAAAGAAATTACAGCCCATTCATCTCTGCTGCCACTAAGTCACCGCTTTCCTAGGCTGCATGAATACAGTATCCTCATAGGTTCTATAAACTGCTAACATTGGGTCTTGATTATATAATTGGGCTTGAGTCTTTACAAATGGCACAAAATACAGCCAATTTGTAAAAGAGAGCTTTATGCAAAACTGAGCCATCATGTTTGCTCTTTATTCTTTCATTAGTTCTTCCTCACATCCCTCGGTCCCTGTTTCTTGACACAGTGCAATACTAAGAAAACCATAATCTAACATTATCTGTACTGCTTTAGGAATAAGCAAATTAAAATGAGGGTGAAAAGAGGTCACCAATGACACCATGTTTTCCTTAATTTGCAAAAACATTCTTTACATGCAGCCAACCAGGATCCCAGCTGTAGCCAAGAGACGCTGAATCAGATAACTTCTTTTTGCTGAGATGTTTTATATATCAGGACATGCAAACATACACATTTGGACATGAGGTGCAATCTGTGAAGTTCTGTATTCTGCTCGGCCTTTTCTTGACCCTGTATTGTGCCAAAATGACACGTTTGACAGCAGCAGATGCCTAAATTTAGAAATGTTTTCACTGTTAACTCCCAAGTTAACAGCAACAATAATAGAGTGCCATGAAAACTACAAAGGTAGCCATGGACTCCAAAAGGTGTTAACAAATTAGTAACATACATAGTACAAGTTGTAACAATCAAAGGTCAGATTACCGCAATTACAGTTACAATAGGGTAGTGAAAGCAATACTGAAGTCAGACTTAAGTGGTGTAAATTCACAGAATACTTAACAAAATAAGCTGGGCCGTATTTTCAGCATTGACAACATAATCAGTACATGAACCAACAGGTGTTAAGTGCTTTGGCCTGGGCCTCACTCGAGTTGTAACGTGGGGGTGTAAGAGAGACATAATTGTGGGAGAGGACGGGACATGAGGTTCAGTCCTGATTGACAGGGACAGAGCTCCGACCACAGCTGAAACAATTTTGACAGGCGGACTGTTGGCTGCCTGTTGCAAATGTACTCATGCACACAAACACAGGCACACATAAACAAACATAAATGTACTTGCGGATGCACAGAGAAAATAAAAATACACATGCACAAGAAACTCTATCCTTCCTCAAAGCTAGAGCTGTGTGACATGACTCCACTGCAGGTCAAACACACGCTTCCTCTCTTAGCCTACAGCCCATCCTGCTTGTCCTCAACAGGGAGCACTGGAAAGCTGACAGTCTAACCGCAGAAGAAGAAATGAGCAGTACAGTAAAACTCTGCAGGCAAGATTTAATCATATTTGAGAAAATGGCTCGCACACACAAAAGTGAAACTTCATAAAAATCTTTAAAATCATTTTAGACAAATCAGACAAAATACCACAAAAGGTGCACTCAGGATGTGACTACTGATGTGAAACATGTTTTTTGGACATCCCAGGGAGGGATCATCCAGCACCCAACAAAAAACCCCTTTACAACTCCTAAGAACTCACTTTATTCGAGGCCTAAATGTCACACAGTTCTCATACTGCATATCTTCCAACGGACTTTCCAAGATTCTTCCAGCACCGTATCAACATTCCATGCTGACGCTGACCTTGTTACAAAAGCTGCAATGTCAAACAACCATCACATCCTGTCTCAGTTAGCAAAAAAAAGGAAGCTTTGTTTACCCACTCCGAAGTTGGAGACAACACAGGGTGAAAGACTTTTTTTCAACAAAAGAACACCGGATACGTTCTTGTCACTTGCGACGTGTGGCGGACATTAATACAAATTAGTTGATGTGACAGGCCTGCACCAAACTGAGTGACACTAGCTGTATGGTGTAACTGCAAATGAAATGCAAATCCTGGATGTGTGAATTTGTCCACATGGGAGAGAAAAGAAGAGGCATAGCATGCGTAGCTGTTCTCTAAAGCTTGTCAGCTGTGCATGAGGCCTCATCTTACTACAGCTGGGCTATCACAATTAGCCATCATTAGTCTAGAATTTATACAGCGCTTAATTGTACATAATTAGTTGTGTAAGTTGGCTCATTCCTGTAATTTCTGGGCAGTAAACTTTTGTTTTTACCTGCTAAGTACGGCTGTGCCAAGAAGGAGGTAGATAATTTCTCCCGCTTTATATGCTTATACTCATTGAATAACTGTCAATGGCTGCAGTAGAGGCCACAGGTAAAGAGCTGTCTGACCTTAAAAACAAAATGGTTATTTCTTCAGTTCTGTGAGAGCTGAGTCAATATTTGAGAAAATGTACAAGTGTCTACCAAAGCTACAACATTAAATTGTGAAAAATGTTGTAAATGCCGGGAGCTGCTCAAGGAGAAACTGACTTTTGTTGTTGTTCCAATGGTTATGAGCAATAAAAATGTCCTAAATGGGGCTGGGTACAGCCGTCCTAGAGACTGACATTTCTTATTTGTTATAAACTGACCAGATCTGATCTGACCAGGGGTTTTTGTGTTTTCTGTGTATGAGACTGAATCAGTTGGATTTTCTCTACATTTTGTGGCAGCAAAATGATTCTCTGGAGACCTGGTCAGCAGATCTGTCACATAATTGCTGAGGTAGTTAGGCTTGTTATAAACGCCTAAAGAGTAATTTTAGGTGAGAATAGAATCAGAGAAGAGGCAGCACCGAGTACACACGGTCTGTTAACACAAGGAGTTCTGTTAATATTAGGTCCAGTCATCTTGAGCATTATTTTTCTTTTCTCTGTGTCGGAGAGTGAGCAGAGAAAGCTTAGGAAAGATTGCCTCTAAGACAGAACAGGCATGTGAATGTGTATGTTTATAAACAAGAGCAACAAGGGGGTGTCTCAGCTCTGCGGAGGTGAAAAATGCATGAGAATAGGAGGGTGCTGAGTGATGGTAAGCATGGTTAGAGGTGTGTTGTTCGTACAACCTGGAGCGGATTTGCATTTATATTCAAAAACATTGTACTCCCAATTTCTGCTCAAAATTCCAAACCAGGTCTCTCGCAACTTTTCTGCAGTAGACACCTCATACAATTAGCTTACTAACAGTGCCAGTGCACCAGCTGTCATGAGATAACATTTATCTGGCGTCCACTATCCGCCGGTAGTCCACTCTGAACCGAAATACTGCTCTGTGCCAGCTGAATGTCAGACACACCCTCGTGCCTTGGTATGCAACAGTCAACAGTGACTGGGCTCTTCTGGGTTACTCGCGTCTGCTTATGTGAGCCATGTACAATCAGAGGGCGCTACTTTCTGCGCTGCCTTTTGCTAAAGATAACGCATGCAACAACTCCACTTAAGCCTATGTGAGGAATTTGAGCCTGCCCTGCTCTGCTGGAAACCAAAACAGAGCACTTAGTGGAACATTACCCCCCCACACACAAACACGCAATGCCCAAAACAGGAGAGAATAGGCAGCAGTAACGGTAAAGGCACACCTCACAGAAACATGGAAAACACAAGAACACACACAAACAAGTCCAATTACTGAGAAATTTAAGGTTTTATCTTCATTACACTCCCATGAAACAAATGCAGCGCTTCGGTCAGACAATGTATCTCCACACAGCGGAAAACTGACTCCTCTGTAATCTAAACACACACTTAAAAATAAACACGGCACTATTGTGTGTTTGTATAAGTGGCTACATGAAGGAACACTGCTCAAAGGCACTGGCGCTTAAATGGACCTCTCATGCAGGAACTGATGCCATCCTTAAAATACAGAGACTTATCCCTGACCCCACTGACACAACAGTGATAATCTAAATAACACAAAAACACACATACAGCTATGAAGACTCAGCCAGTATGAGGGCAAAGTTATGGATTCAAGTCTAACTGTTTCCAATCTTTCTATGAACACAAGCATGCGCACACACACACAAGTGAAGAGAAAGCAAAACTCACCATTGTGTGAGGGCTCCTTGTTATCGGCCACCTTCCTCAGCGCTGAGACGATGGCATCAGACGGAACGCGAGGACTCTCCACATACTTGGGCTTCCTGATTGGACCTGCTAGCATGAACCGAAGATACAGGGAGAATGAGAGAGTGTGTCAGACAGAGAGAGAGAGAGCGGGAGAGAGAGAGAGCGGGAGAGAGAAAGAAATGCAAAAGAGGAGAGAATGAGAGAGAGAGAGAGAGTTCTCGCTGGATTAACGTGTTCCAGATGGGACTAGAGATGAGAGGCGGTGGTGTCTTAGTTGGACAGGCTTGGCTGCACTCCGTAGCTCACATAAACTCACTCTCACACAAACACACACACACACACTCTCTCAGACAGCTCTCTGCGCTGATAGCAGCTCTGGTCTGTCTGACAACCCGGAATACTGTCTGCATGGCTGGAGACTCCCAGTAAAACACTGCTAGCCAGCTCAGGGAATGTAAACTACTGCAGGAAACCACAACAATTAGCCTCTTTGTGAACTTTAAAAATGATTCTTCAAACACTCACATGCTCAGAGTTTGTGTGCATGCTGAGCTGTGAGCAGTCTAATGAAAGTATACCCTCAAGGATATATAGATAGATTAAGGTCCAGGTGTCCTGGTGCAAGTCAGATGATGTATCTGGGACAGCGGTAGTATCCTCTGAGGACCGTCTTTGTCTTTAGCGAGAAGTCGAGGTTAGCCGGCTGCTCTGTTCCCTCTGCTCACACCATGACAGAATTAGAAAACCCCACAGCTCCACACAGAATGCTTGCTCACTGTGCCGAACTTTAAGATAAACCACTAACATACTCACCCAGCTGCAGACACAGCTCCTTTTGCAACATTCCTGTGTCTTCGTGTGTGCAAATTTGCCCCTGTTGTCTGCAGCATATTCCGTAAAACAGCCTTTTAATCTGCCCTAATTAGACATAAAATCAGGTTCTGTCTTTGAGTGGTAGCAAAGGCCACTAATCTTTCCTAAGAGTGGCAATATAATTGTTTATACATGCAGGGGATCCAGCAAAGACACTAGACTAAATATTAAGCTATGAAACAAACATCTCCTAGAAACTAGCTGTGCACACTTCCAAGTCATCTACTTCTATCCCATAATTTCTTGTGGAAAAAAAATTAATGCTTTGGGTCTAGACACAAAAGCAAAAAAGAAACAGCAGAAAATGATCTTAAAACAGGAGGTGACTATATAATTTAGATCCATCAATCCAGAGCATGCCTCCCCTCGCACCACTCCTCCATGCTTCTCCAACCTTGACCTACTGTAACCCAATCCAAACCTCCTCCTCCTCCAGACTCCTGTTATCAGATGACTGTGTGTGTAACCCCAGTCATAACATAAAGATTAAATGGGAGAGCAGAGATAGCCATTTCCTATTACCACATTCGATAACCAGTCACTCCCACCTAAAGAAAAAAAAAATCCTCTGAATCAGATGGAACAATTTTTTAAACCACAGCTGCGATTTTGGCCGCAGATATGAACAGTGGAGGTTAGTGAGGGGGTAAGGGAGGGGGTTACAGCACCAACCATGTGAGAGGGAATGATCTGGAAGTGTCATTGCAACAAACCAAGCATGAGAGTCAAAGTCAGCTTGATGCACAGTGCCATCTATGGATATGCGACTTGAAATGCATAGTGAGGAACGATGCTTTTGATACCCTAGAGGGGCTTCTGCATTTCCAACGTGGGTTAGAAGAAGTCATGATATATAACCAGTCAGAGAACCCAAAGCCCCAATGCAGTTGTCCATGAGAGGAGCAGGAAGCAGCAGTCATAGCATGTGATAAATAGCTTTAAAGGTGATGATGGTGGCGTTTAAAAGCATCATAATCTAAATATTGGATTTCCAATTTATGTACATAGATGAGGTCTAAGCGTCAAGGGGACTGAACCAGTGAAGCATCTGCAAAAGCAATCGAAGGCACTCTGTTATTTGGCAGACATAGCCGAAGAGTCTATTCTGAAAACCTCCATTCATTTGTGGACGGTCAGGCACAACCTATTACCCAGGAGTCACACGGCTCCAATTAAAGCGGGACTACAAAGACAGAGAGGGCTGTGTGTGAGACACACTCGGTTCAGGTAAATATCTTGGACCAGAAGCACACTGCCAAATATGTTCCGTTGAGTGTATTTCATTTAAAAACAACAGGGGGCATAGTTTAAGTAATTTAAACCATATGCTAAGTTCAGATTCGGTTTCCACAAAGTGCCGAGAGGAACACAGGATCCACACATGAAATAACAAACATGTGGCCGGCTATCAACAGCAATTTTTAAGCCACATCTGACGGCTGATAATACAAGGAACATGCACAAGGTCCTTCAGCAAGACTCTGATGTCTGAGCACATGATGGACAAAGCACACAGGGGTTTCTTTTCCATTCAAAAACTCATCTCAAGATTTAACAGGGTGTCATTACCGCTCTGCCCTTTAAGATGGAAGCACAGACGGATAAGCAATTGCAGTTTATAACAGGCATGAAAAGGTCTCAGAAATGGAAGTGTCAGACATATGACCCTTGAAGGACGACGACAGAGAGAGAAGCAGAAATGAGATGTGCTTTCCCTTTCATGCAAATGAATGTAAATCTGTTCACGTGCACATTAATTGGCACACAACTAGCAAATATCATACGTAAGACGATCATCATCAAACTTTCATTTCCCAAATGTTAGAAAAAATGTGGAAGAAATGATAAAGAGGGGGAAGATTTTCTACTGAGAAATATCACCCAACTATCAACTTGGTCTCATCTGCACATTCTATCTCCGAGCCAGATGCAACAAATTAAAATGCATTAAGTCTCAGTATTCTGAACACACCCCACGCAGAGAGGACAAGTGAGAAATATCTCATTTTGATGTCCTGAAAAAAAGCAGGCAAGAGCTCATTAGAGCAAGAAAACGCTAGAAGACTGATTCACAAGTATGCTGAAAAAGGCTGGGGTGGTTAAGAGTAGTCTGAGGTTGCAACAACAAAACATAACATAGAAACAACAAGGTTAATGTTAGTGCAGGCTGATGATATTAGGATTAGAATACTACCATATTTTCTCAATTCATAGTCAACATGTTTCTGCTGTACTTGTATTTCATAAAAAATATGCTCACTTATCACACACTGGGAGGGATCCCTGATGTCTATGTAAGTTTATAAAAATGAGTTCATGTACAAATTGTTACTGGATTGTGTTGCTTAAAGTTGTGTCATCCTCAAAACTCCAGTATCAAGTCAGGCTGCAGTTTGTATTTGCTCCACAGTTCTCTGATGGTTTGGGAGGGATCTTGTCAAATGCTGCAGCTCAAATGTTTCTCTTCTCTAACTCCTCTAACACACTTGTATTGCTTCAAAAGGATCAAGTTAAAAAAGGGAGTGAGGTAAGGGAATAGATGACAGTGGAAAAAAATACGGCATGTGCAGTAAATATATGTGAATCTATGTAAATGCACATGTTAGATAAATGGGCAGAAAAGTAAGCAAGCAGATGGTAGGTGAGGAGACGGGTTAAAGAAGAAAAACAGAGAGGAAAGAGTATCTGTAAAGCAGCCAGGCGAGCTGTGACTGCAGAGGACTCTTTATTCACCACCATCTCACTGTGAGATTCAGGAATCCATGACCAGCGAGCTATCAATCAGCAGGCACACTCTCACATACACATAACAGTTGAATACCTATGACCAACAACTTACAAAGACCAGTCAATGCCAGTGAAAGAGAGGATTGTTCATAGTTAGCAAGTGATCAAGGAGTTTTCCCAGCATTCTTGGAGATGGACTCTGACTTCTTCACATTTCAACTTTTCAATAAGACAGTGTGTCCTCTTTGTGTAGCATAGGGAAGGAAAGCAGCCTCACAACAGCCCTCTTTATGTTCAAAATGTCATTCTGCAACTCAAAAGTGAAAAATAATAAATGCTGGCAAAAAAACGATAGCTGAGACTGATATTCTGAGTGCTGCATGTCAAACTCAGCTACCAGTGCTATTTATTGAGCCTCTCACAGAGAGCATGAGATATAATTGGTTTCATTAAAAGCCGTACCAAGCGTCTAATCTTTTTTGCCATTATGGCTGCAAAATAGCTGAGAAAGTATTACAGGCATGGTACTTTGTGAACCTAAAATACGGATTGCTAATTTATGATTCATTCCCTATTCACAGCTTGACAGATTGCCATTATCCTCTTCTGGTCAGTTCAATTTCTGAACCGTACCACAATGAGAGACTGGTAATTTTTAAAGACTACATGTTTAATAGTCCTTACAAATCATACGCATGCTGTTTCACAGGCTGGTGTGAGTTCTGCATTAGGCTTCACTGTGTGTTTTTCTCCTAGGATGGCGAAGTCAAGCCAAGTTGTTCATCTAATAATGGGAAGCAAATGCTCTTGATGCCAAACCCTGTCAAACTCCCTACAAGGAAGGTGAGGTTAGTCATTAAAGGATATGACATCAAGGATGTCTGAGCACTATGATTGGGTGACCTGTGTACATGGTTATACATTTTCAAAAGGTAACAATAACTCAAACCAAGCCAAATTTTTCCATGACCATTTACAAATATCCAGTATGATACACCACTATATCATATGAGCCTCCTGATTTTACTGACTGGCTGAAGCAGCACTCACAGTATATTCAGTGTTGCTGTCTTAGGCAGTAGGTGAATTTAGATTCCACTGCAGATAAAAAAGGGGATTGCATGTGATAAGGAGCCAAAGCTAGAGTGTAGTGAGGCGCACTGAAGTGGAACTGGATAGAACTTTTCACCGGGCGCTCATCAGAGGAACCTTTCAAAGGGTTCCTGCAGCATCGCAAGGTCTTTTACGGGCTCAGTTCTGAGAAAAGCATCAATATTCCCTCAGGGCTGTCTGGTTACTGTCAATACCCCAGAGTTGACTTCAGGAGAGCTCACCTCAAAGGGGCTACAACCAGCTTTGAAGAGAGTTCCTATCCTCTTGACAGAACTGCAAAATAAATTACACTCATCTGGCAATGTAGAGGAAGGTGGAGATGGTAGTGGATAAACACTGTATTCATATTAGATAACGTGTGACGATATGACTCATAGTTAATATTGCTTAAGAGAAAGGTTTTTAACTGAAAAAAGGATCATTTTGAGTCTTAATTTTCTATTTGGTGGTTTCAGTAGAGACTATCCTTGAACTTGTACATGCTGTTGATAACTGCTCCAGAACTATGAGGCTCGAGTGTTTACCCAATGAAGAACTTAATAACAACAAAAACACACTTTAAAGACTGAAGTGGCTTAAACAGTGACCCATCCACTAATGTATAGCATTCAGTGTGTGTATGAGTGAACAGTGGGGCTGTTGTCACAAAACAGAGATAAGGAGGAGATAAGCAACAATGAGATCATGGCATCACCTGATTGAGACACACACACACACACACACACACACACACACACACACACACAAACACACACACACACACACACACAGCTAAATCGGGCAAGCTAAAATCTGTGGGGTCTTTAGAAGCTGCAGAGGATTTCTCTTTTTTTCAGGTTGCCCTCATTGGGTCTAAGTGTCCAAACACAGTAGGATTTCACCAGATTAAAGAGCATTAACAGGGTTACCACACTGCCTGGATGACAGAAAGAGTTTCTGAAGCATTTCCAGATCATATAAGAATAGTGAACTGTGCTCTCTGGTGGTGATTCGCAGACCTGCGTGGCAGATCGATAAATGAATCAGCCTCTGAATCACCAAAAGCCAGCCAGCCTTCCATCAAAGAAAAACCCACTGAACTCATTTCAATATACACACCGGCCTACCAGAGACCATTCCCTCCTGTGGCCTCATTGCAGATATACCAATTAAAATGATACACAGCCCACAACGGCAATAAATTAATATGAATTGCCGTTTTATGATCCCTCGCAGGCAGACAAGGAGGCAAAGCATAGGGCTAACAGTTTTGTCATGTGACTACAGAAAGGTCACACATCTACATACAGCGACAGCACCACTATCACCTCTGTACACGCCACTCTTCACCACTCTTTACTGAAGTGCCCATTCGACGGCCGCTGAAGCGCCATCTTTGCACACATGCAACTCACCGAACAGTGCAACCTTGAGGGCAACACATGCTTTTAATCCCACAATGGCACAGTAACCTCTAACAGCCAGAGGAGGTCACTGTGGAGGTACCCAGGGGACTGTCAGAGATGGAGCACAGGGAGTTTCTAACTGCTGAGAAAGACCTGAAATCCTTAATTATGGTGTCAACAACTATATTCTACCCACTTAAGATCGAGGTTCAAGTTTTTCAATACCTGATCTTTGACCTGCACTGGGTTGGAGCAGGATGGGTCCATTCAGGCAACATTCCTGCAGTAAATGTCCCACCCTGGGCCTTTAGGGTGCCTGTAAACTATTAAGACTATAAAGCCTAGGTGCTGTTCAACACATGTCAGGGTGCTGTGTTTCATGGTTAAGCTCTGGGCTTAGCTGATCAAAGCGGTGGCACTCAACGCCACCAGGACTTTGCGGCTCAGGCATCCGTCACACTCCTAATTAACTCAATGTTTCTCTGTCGTCCCCTGTGAAGCTTTCATGAAAAGAACAACCACTAAGTTGGAGCCTTCCAAACTGCGATAGATTATCCAATGTGTCTGAAAATGAAGCCAAGCCACAAAATGCTTTCTGAATCTGTGAAACCACTTCCCCCTCAAAGACATCAGTGATGGTGGGATGGGGGGGAGAAATAGATGTGTGAACATTGGATGGATGCACTGGATGTGTAAATAAATGAGGGTATTATAACTAAACTAGTTAACAGGACTAGCTGATGAAAGACCTGGGTTTGTATGTAGTAACATTTTTCTAGGAAATGTTCTTATATATATATTTTCAACTGTACTTCAGGGTCAAAAAATTCCTAGAAAAAATTAAAACATCGGTTTCAATTCTTTAGCTCTGAATTTAAAGAAGCTAAATAAATGAACTGCATTATCTGAAAATTCTCACAATGCTAAAAATATTTCTTGGTTTCCTTGCTAATGAAAAGTTGATGTTTTGGAAATGCATAGTTTTTAACAGGAAAGCACAATGGAATAATTTTGCATGATGAGGCTGGTCCAAGAGAATGGTTAGTGAAATAGACTGAGCAACAATAACAAGCAGACCATTCTGTTTTCAATCATGTTCATTTTTGGTAGAACACACTCATTCCAACAGAGATGAGTTTTAAATTGAGTACACTATGTCGTTTCTCGGGCTCAGCAAGAAAATGCAGCATTTTGACCCACGTTGTTTTCGTCGCTGAGCTGAGACATTTCCTGCAGTATGTGTTTATTAACTGGAGGTGTGAACTCTCCCCCTGTGGGTTTTCACAGTTACCTGTGAGGACAGTGGAGGAGAGCCTTCCAACCATCCCCCAACCCTCTCTCCCTGGTTGTCCTCCATAACATCCTATCTCGTCAGTCCATTTTTTCCCCATTTTCCATGCCTCAGAGCACCGCAAGTGGGAATATGCCTTTAATGAGTGTTCCCCATCCCTCGTCCCCGGGGCCCTTTTCACCTTCACAAACCCAGCCTCTTCTCTCCCTCTTGTCCCTGCCTTCATGTACGCAAATGTACATTTCATTAGCACTCCCTTTGACGGGTTTAAAACAGTCATCACAATTCCTGTGTCACCTACGTTGTTGAATACACTTGCTTTAACTTGCGTGGGGGCTGAGCAGATAAAAATTTACTTGGCTATTATAGAATGTTTTTGTCTTTTGCTTTGCTAGTTTTTCATAAACTATGGACAAAGCATACTTGCAATTGTGTATGCAGCTTACTACTGAACATTTGCATAATGTACTGCATCACAATTTCAGGCCTGCAAGTCCAATATTAGTTTGTATTGTGTGATGAGAATTGAAGGAGAGGTGCATAAAAAATCAGGTGAAACACTGAAGCGAACACAATATCCCCATTCTAATCTGTAGCTGGAATTAGAATAAGGCTTTCTAAATTTGAAAGCTCATTTGAAAGAAATTAAATGAAGTGAAACACAACAAAATAAAACTGAATCTTGACAATTTCTCAACCGAGATGTAAACTTGAACAACTGAAGTTTGTATTAGGATTAAACCACACTACCCCCTTCCCATCGACTCATCTTTACACTAAACAGATCAAAGCTGTAACCACTCTAAACAAAGGCTAGATAGCCCACAGATGAGCGCCACATGTGAGTGGGGCCACATTGACCACTTAAAGGATTTCTCTCCTCTTTGCCAAGTCTCCAGAATACAAAGAATCAGGTTGAAACAAGTTCAGCTACAAAGGTATCCCCTGCTTTGAAGCACCCCACAGCTGCTGACAAGCATGTTCTCAACATGGTGGATAGAAGGAGCGCGGGAGGACTGACAATTAGATCCAGTGTAAACACACGCCCATTACCAGCTAGTAGAGTGTAAACACACGGTGCAGTTGTAGAGACCTCTACAACTACACAAGGTGATCAAATACAGGGATGGAGTGACAAAAACAAGTCTCTGTAACCAGCCTGAGCTCAAACTCTAACTGCTGGGCTCCAGAATGGTCCAACTATCATTATTGCTTTATCCTCGTCTTTCGTATGACTTTGAGTTTTCCAAGGGTAACAATTACTCCGAACAGTTTGACGTGTTTCAGAGAAGACTTTGTCGAAAGCGGCAGCAGCAGTGTTTTAAGACTGGGAGGGCCTGTCATTCCTGGAGTACCGTCAGATGTTCAACAAACCTAGAGAAGCACCTGAAGGTAGACAGGAATGATCACTTTTACAGGAAGCCCACAGAGGCAAATGAAGCTCCCTTTACTAGACTGAAATAGTGTAAAAAGAATTAGAATAGAAGAATTAGAATGCTTGCAGCACATTTAGTGGTTCGTGGTACTCATCAATACTACAGAGCAGAAGTGTTTTGTTCTGAGAGTGTTTTATCCAATGGCAGCACAGCAACAACATCAGCAATCATATAGAGAAGCTTAAATATAGTGTTGGTACAAACAGTACCTGGTGATCTCTTGCTAGGGCGTAAGGGCATCATGTAGGACTGCCGTGGCAGGAGAGGTGAGGATGGAAGAGACATGGACACCCCCTTGGCAAGGCTTAACCTGAAAACATCATCCGAGACATTGGGGTGGCCGCCGCCAGGCCCCTGCAGTTGTGGGTTTCCCTCAGGTGGGAATATTCTTTGGACACTGTGGCTGTGGACATCACCTGTTGAGGAGAACAACAAGGTTATGAAAGATTTTAGGAATAGCTTTGGAAGAAAAGAGTGCTTAATTTTTGCTACCTATTTATGGAAGCACTGACCTTCAGCAGTACAAAAAACACAATTATGCAGGCTAATCTTTTTCTCTTACTGTGCTTTTTAGTTGTTTATGCAGAACTTTCAGGGTTGAAAGAAGCTCTGAGGACTTTGAAACCTGTTTACACCAAAGTGCTGCTGTGGTACAACTGTTAAACCTCTGATAATTATTTAAGACAGTAATGATGTGTGATATATGAATGTATGGCACACTAATCAGCATTATATATGAGTGCACAATGCTGACTGTGCAGGGGTCTTGGGGCTCTGCACTATTTTAAGAACTTAACAAGAAACAATATATTAAATATGTGCACAAAGCACATGCACGCTGAATGAACCTTAGCTGAATGAAGCTTAACCTAATTATTTTTGGTGGTCCCCAGTATATCATTGCCTGCAAGTGGTTGTACAATCAGCTGTTTTCCAAATGTGTTCTTAAGGCCACATGTTTTCAGTGTATTTTGTAGTTAATGTCATGTCACATTTATCATTCCTGTGGTTATTTTTAAGATGAACCAATTTGTGCAGTTGTGTTTGCACTCCTCCAATGTCACAGTAGTGTCACAACACAAGGTATGCTATTGTCTAATTATGCCATTATAGCTAACCTGTTAGCACATAATTGCCTTCACAAAGAGTTACATGAAAGTCATATTTTTGACCACTTGACTCATGTATGTAAAATGTTCACTTCACTTTTACCTTGAAGAATATTAAAAAAAAAAATTGGATCATTAGATTTTCTTGCTTGAGCCTTAACTTGACATTTACTTTATAAAATGTTATTTTTGAAGATTGTATTTTATACAGAGACCAAATCTGCTACAGCCTTATGTTTAGAGTTCAAATACATGAAGATGACCAAACTGAAACAATGTGCCAAGTCATTTTCTTTTACTACCATCCTGAGTCTGAACGCCAGGAATGCAAAACCTCAGAGGAAACGGTGGCAACATTTAATTGCTGCACAAAGCAGTCTGGTTCTGACAGGATGGCATTTTTGAGTACATACACAGACATATCAAAGTTTAAATGCAAAAATGTCACAATTTCAGGGAAAAAGCTAAAGTGCTAAAGACATATTTTTCAAGATTTTATTAAATGAGTTTTCACATATAGTTTCAGGGCATTCAGTTGACTCTTATGCAACTATGTTACACAGGCAGGTGCCACAGGCTTGCAGAGAAATCAGCTTACACAGCAGGGATAATGGTGGATTTCCGCATACAGTCGAGTGGTCACTTACTGAGATTTCCTGTACTGATTTGAAACTAAAATCCTCAACATGCATCAAGTTCCTCCTGTTTTAATGGAACAAAGCTTGCAAAATAAAGTGGTTTATTTAAGCTGTACTGCATTTTTTTGCTGGCATTGTAGCTGCTAGTGCCCGGTTTGCAGCAACAATGCAGCGTCTGCCACTGCCTCTGCTCAATGTTACATCATTCAAACAGCCACACCTACAATCCAGCATCCACCTTAAGGCTCCATTTTCCCCCTGAGGGAAAGTTTACTGTCACCATTTCTCAATCTCCACTTTGCTGAGCGTTGTGTATGCCCACAGGGGTGGATGAGGAGCCTAATAGATGCCAAACACTGACTCAGTTCGTACTCTGCATTCGCATAATAAATTTATCCCATGCGATTTGACTGTCGCATGATTGCACAAGTTGAAATTTCCTTGCATGTGAAAGAACGTTTGCCAATTCTGTGGGGACAGGCATTCTGTCAGAGACATTTGTGACCACACACATCTTGCAGTATGGTTTCGCTGTCAAAATTTCGCTCAAGAGTGAAAATAATTTATGCCCACACTCAAGATATGAGTAAGCGCGAATAAATTACAGCAAAAGACAACTGTTGACGCTCATGAAATCAACTTGACACCATCACTGTTCTTACACCAAAATTATCACGTATGTTCTGGTTCTTTTAAATGTGGTAAAAGGGGCGATAAATTAGCGTGTCTGCCGATCAGAGCTGGAGCCAATAAATACCCGTGACTACAACAGAGTCATTTGACCCGGAATGAATGCTGACTGTACCCTTTTTCACCAAAGACAAAAGCCAGACATTAGA
Source organism: Centropyge bicolor (assembly GCA_037975185.1). NCBI lineage: Eukaryota > Metazoa > Chordata > Actinopteri > Pomacanthidae > Centropyge > Centropyge bicolor. Next base: position 8,610,320 of record JBBMOC010000003.1, on the reverse strand, counting down.
GGCTGTTAGTGGGCTCTTTTATCCAGTGTGAAAGTGGTTTAAGATAACTACAGAATGCAATGCCAGAAAAAAAAATGTCAGAGATAAGTCTCTTCATAGGTTGCTAGGGAAATAAACAAGGATGACTGATAGAGGTGGGAAGAGATCTGGATCCTGGAAAACACAGGGCCACATGATATGTATTTAAACCCAGGGTCATGGGCCAGTGAGCATTTCTCATGCCACCGGGGCACATGAGAAGGACATCCTGTTAGTGGAGTAAATAAGGCTGTGTCATTGACCACAGAGTTAAGATAACATGTAATTCACTAAAAACACTGGCTGGGTGTTCCTTGCTGAGTATTTGTAGTTGTTGATGGACAGAAATGCGTCATTAAACTCATTCAATGAATTCACTAATTCACAAGCAGGTGTCAGTCATCTCGTCTCTATCCATATCTCTCTCTGCATCTGCAATGTTAGTTGATCAGAGGCTACATAAAATGAATCAAACTGGAAGCATAATCTGGTGTTGTTGTAGTGAAGAGGCAGACAAAGGTACTACATTAAAGCGAGAAAAAAGGCTTGAAAAAAAGGAGAATATTTCAGTGAGATGGCGGTGACATTATAAGAAAGGAAATACAGAGTTTTCATTGCTTTTGAAGTGTCTGTCCATCACATATTTAGTCATTGGCAATGGTTACAAAAAGTGCATTGCAAAAAATGTGAGAACATAAAAAGATTGCAGTACTTAGAAGTGAACAAATGTGAACTCAAAGTCCAAAATATTTCAATCAACACTGAGCAGCTTGAGATAAGAGAGTGAAAATCTTATCCTTTTATCCCTGTTTTCAGTAGCTGAATAAACCTAAGCTTGTAAAAAATATGGCCTGAAGGAGAAAAGCTCATTTCTGGGAGTACATTTGTCTAATAAACCACCATAGCAATTGTAGCCCTGGTTGACTAGTCTCTAAAACACAGGCCTTATGATAAGTTCCACATTTCATGCTGACTCTGATCTTAATGAATGTGGGCGAATTGAGATAATGATTACAATCTCAAAGAATTCCAAACAGAAAAACAAGTTCAACTGGTTGCGGTGGTGTGCAATACAATCCAGTTGTCCGGAAATCTGCAAGCTTGCAATATAAGCCAGTAGATTTTTCTCATGGTGTGACTGTGCCACTTTCAGGAAGCTTTATTTCACTTTCTCTGCTGTCAAACTTACATCTAGAACTACATATTCCCTACATTTTTATGTCTCACCTAATGAGATACTGTTATTGGTTCTCCTCACTGAAACGTTTCTTCACAGTCTCTGCAGATAACTTAGCTCAAGACTTGCAAATGACTTAACCTGGCTACTAGTTCGCTCAGTGGAATACAAGCCCTGAATGGAAAAAACAGGTTGTGCTTCACTGAGGGCCGCTCCTGGAAAGACCATTCCAGCCATGGAGCCAGCTAACGGCAAAGTAATCTATTCTGCGGCATCAAAGTTGCCCATTCATCATGGCCACAAATTAAAATGTATGAATTATCAACCTCAAGATAACATGTAATACCTAACTAATAATACAGTCCGTACGTCCACAGACCCTGCTAGATCAGAACTGCAGATGTGGTCAACCACAGTAATGACAATTAGCTTTGGTTCTGTTTTTCGGGACTGTGCTGCTTTGGAAGACTTCAGCAGATTAGCAGTGACGCCTGTCTGCAGCCGGAGGTTTATAGAAATCAGTGAAGACTCAACTACAAGAGGCAAGCAACTATTAGCATCCTGCTTCTCTCCTCAGGGAAATGAGTGTTGTTGGGCTGGCGGGCTAATCAGAAACAGAGACCCATTTTCTCCACGCCTCCGCCTCGCCACAGGGGACACAAAGCTGTTCTGTGTTTTAAAGGGCTCCTAAACAAAGAAGAATGCCAGAGACAGGAAGCGGAAAGGTTGCAATGACACCTCTGCATGCCTTCAGACATGGAAAAACCTGTGAATGACCCAAAGGTCACTCAGCCAAGGCCGAGACCCGCCGTCACCCTGGCCTGAGTGGGATCTGTCGCATCCACATTGATACTGACACTTTAAAAGGTCCTTAGGGAAGTGTGCGTGTCTGACTACAGGTTAGGAATGCAGATATGGCAAGCACTCAACCTGAATTTATTCTAGCATTTCAATCGCTGATCCTTAATCAATACCAAGTGTTTCCCTGAGGTGTGAGAGTGGGGGTGTTTTCACTAAATGAATTAATCAGGAATGAATACTGATATCTTCTGGGGCACCAGGCTGGCTCAGGGGTTAATGTACTGACCAAGAACCAAGACAACCTTAACCATATTAACAATGAAGGAGATAATGCATCAATGTGTGGGAAGAATGTTTTTCGATTTAACTACAGGTAATATACAAGGGGAACAAAATAATAACTTCAGAAATCTTACCCTTCAAACTATAATTCTGCAAATTCATTTAGCAGATGCTTTTAAGTGTCTCAAAGCAAAGTTTAAGTCTGATAGGACCTTGGTGCCTACGGGCAGTGCAAGAGGGAATGGAGACTGCACAGGATGCATCAATTTTCTTTCTTTCTTTTTATTTTTTTTTGCAGTCTATCAAGGTGTTCAGCAAAGAGCTGGGTCTTTACCACTCTTTACTCGTCACCAATCCCTGTGACAGCAGCCCCTGCCCTCCATCTATGTGCAATCTGAAAAATAATAAACTCATAATAGCATTGGATTCTCTGGTGTGCACGATAACTATTGCAGTATGTAGGGAGTACACGCACATGCTGCAACAGTTGCTATAGTATATTGGGTATACTGCAAAGCTGCCAGCTGAGTGTTCACTTGCTGCAGTCAGAGCAGGTCATGGTTGATACAGGTTTCAGGCGTATTGCATGCTAAAGAGATTAAGACAAAGTTGTAATTTTGGTAGTTGGTTCTGAAAACAAGAGGCGCCACATAAAAGCTGGCCATCCAAGTTCTGGTGAATAGGCTGCAGTGTGTCACGGTGACTGCTCTGCCATCTGACCAACACTTTATAACGCACAGGGACATAAGGACAGAATCTCGCCAGTGCTATTTCAGTTACTTTCCTAAATCCTGGTTGGGGCAAGGCCTGCAATTTCAGCCCCTGCTGTGGTCAAGGAAATCAACCCTTTCTAATTATACAGTGCTGCCCCAAGATGATGTAAAAATGATTACAGTCCCTTGCATGCTCCTTCCTCCTCATCAAAGTGAAGGGCCAGAGCCCACGAGGACATGCCCAGCCCATAAAAACTGCTCAATATTATTATAAGACATTGATTTAGAAAAATAAACATTAAAGTACAGATCAATTATTGGAACAGGTCAATATTTTAAATGCTTATTCCAGCCAATGTTCCGTCTTACTGTCTCCTACATGTGCAGTAATGTTATAAAGATGGAAACTTTACTGTACTTTGAATTAGAACTCAATAAAAGAGAAATATAACCGACTTAATGCTGATAAGAGCATCTTTTTTTGAACATGAATGTCACTCTTGTGTGTTTTACTGATTACATATAGTGAATGGCTTTCCTGTACAACCTTTAGGTTACGAAGGAAATTGATTATCCTCATCAAATAAAAGTAAACCAAAATGAATTAAAAGATAAGATAAGATAAGATAAGATAAGCCTTTATTCATCCCACAGTGGGGAAATTCACCTATAAATCTATAAACTTATTTCTTTTTCATGCATGGCCTGAATGTACTTCTTTTCCCCCTACTAGCATGCTAGACACAGTTCATACTGAGGGCTTTGAAGTGTTTTTCATGGCTATAAATCTGGATCTTGTCTTTTGCCTCTCAAGTAGAAATCTGTGCAATGGAATGTGATCTGTCACTCAATGTGAGGGAATGCTGCCCCCCTCCCCCGAATGACACAGACCCTCTCCATTGTCCAACCCTGTCAAACAGAGGCCTGCACTGTCCAATATAAATACACAACCTTGAGGTATACTGTATGGATTAGACTAGGGTTGCAAAATTCCAGGAATATTCAAGGTCGAAGGAATTTATGGGGAACAACTGAAAATAAAATGGAAATATAGGGGTTTGCTCAGGCTGTATTTATCTTGTGATATGCACATAGAAACACACCTTTGATCATATAACCACACATTATTGTAAACCTTTCTAACAGAAATGAAAAAAATGTCCACTCTCTGTTTAGTCGGTTAAATGACATTTAAAAGCTACAAAAGTTGAATGAATTTTCAGAAACCTTGTGAACAAAGATGGACGATTGGCCTGTGTTTGACCCAAGTGGAGAGGAATGGAGGGTAGGAGGGTTAGCTGATGCATATTGACCTATTGACCCACATCACTGTGTTTGTCTGAATAGGAAATGAGAGAGAGCACATATCGTCACATATTTGGAGTTCTCCCCTCTGGACGTCAGTTACAAAGGCAGCTACACATGTAAGGGACAGCAAGTTGAGTATCAGTTAGCAATGTGTGCCTACTGTCATACAGATTTGATAATCAGATTTTTAAATGGGTTAAGGCAACTTAGGGGAACTTCAAAAGGCACAGAGAGCAGACAGTCTGCCTGAACTGCCTGAACTGCTGGTCAGGACTATGTGATTTAGTAAAGTCTCAAAATTCATGATATATGCCAGAGACTGAATAACTGAATTAGCAGAGAGGAACAGTGGTGTTTCTGTTAGTTGTTCCAATGCCTTCAGTATTCAATGCAAACCACAAAGAATACTATTTATAGTGCAAAGTATGTTGGCCAAAGCCGGTTATACTAGAAAAGTCTATTTCTTCAACATGATACTATTCTGTTTTCTCTCCTTCCTGTACACACACACCAACACACGCAAATACTCTATTAGCTTCTTACTAGTTAATTTTATGGACCACAGAGAAAATGAAGAAAGGCTATAATTAATGCAGATTCTTTCAGTCGACACACAAAGCACGATGACCGTAGGACAATCCACCAAAGGGGGAATTCTCCCGCTAGACTGAGTGCCAATGTGGATTCCCTGTGTACTTCCGAGTCCAGGGTGACAGTCTCACAAAAGCTGTCATGGTTAACACACAGCAACCCACAGAGAGGAGAGAGAGCCAGACAACAAGGAATACAGCGTGGGGGAGGGTTTTCAGTACAAGTCGTCTGCGATGATGAAGGACAAATTAGATGTAATATGTTAATAGGATGCAAATTGGTCCATCTTTTAAAAATTTACTAAACAATTTAAGAAATTAAAAAAGAATAGAAAATTTGTTAAACAAAGCCATACAAACAGTCTACAGAGGCATTAGTGTTTTTCCCATGAGGCCATTCTAATTTCAGACCACTTCGCTCAGTCAGCCGTAGCCATAGGAACAGTCAAAATACTGTATGAGGCAGCCTGACAAAAGACTGTAAAACACAGACTGATGTAAGAGATAAATAATAAAGCAAAACGCGTGTTAACTCTCACGCGACACATTTGCCACACTTTTTGTTTCCACGTGTACAACTTGCGCATTGTTCTCCACCTGCTTATGTAGGGAATAAAAGGCAACCCAAAGGCAATGTGACAAATTTTCCTTGCAGTATTAAACGTTGTTTTCTTTTCACTAGTTTACTGTATATTAACAATATTATTGTATGTTAGGTATACCCATAGACTGCCCATGTGCCTCCTGTGGGCATATGTCTTCCCATGAAAAGTTGTCTGCAACTATCAAATTCCATTAACTCTTCAACTGTCCACCGTAACTCTCCTACTGGTTTCGAAGGATTACTCATCTATGCTGGTGGCCCCTGAGGAGAGAAAACAACTCTGACAGCGTCTTTAGTTTTAGCTTGTCATAAAGAGGAACGGTTCCTGCAGCTCTGAAACCCTCAACTCAAATTCATATGCACTTGATAATGTGAACAAATTAGCTGCTTTATGCAAAGCTAAGATGCTGTAGGCAAAGCAAGACTGCAGAATGTTTTTAATCCAATCCAACACTAAAACTCTGTCTGTCTCTCTTTCCCTCTGATGCACACTCTGCAGTGGCCTGAGCTCTGGAATGCCTTCTCCACTGGCCCCAGGGGAACAGAGACTGACAGGGAGGGGTATGTGTGTGTCTTGGGGAGAAGAAGTAAAGGAGGAGGAGGAGGAGGAGGAGGAGGAGGAGGAGGAGGCTGAGGAGGAGGGTAGCACTAGGCAGGCACCATGACATTTCCCATTCCTCTTCATAAATCGCCAATTTAAGTAGGTATGGGGGAAAAAAATGTGCCCGACAGTATCCTTACCATGTTTTATTTCAATATCTGTGACAGGGAGGCAATTTCCAATTCGCCAATAAAGGGACTGACAGAGGGGAAATACTGTGTGCTATATAGAATAAAAGTCTCCAAACGTGAAGCAGGTTTTAATTAGACCATTCTTAATGAGTGAGAGGATATTACTACTTGAGCTGCAAAGATTAGTCAGTCAAAAAAAGATTAATAGCCAGCTATATTGATAATCATTTCAGTCATTTCTGAGGCAAAACATTTGAAACATTTGCTGCTTCCAGCTTCCCAAATGTGAGGATATGCTGCTTTTCTTTGCATTTATCATAGTAAATGAAGGTTGGCTGAACAAAAGAAGCAATTTGAAGATGTTAATTTGGGCATTGGGAAAATGTGATGAGCATTTTTCACAATTTTTTGACACTTTATAGACCTAAATGTAAAAATCATCAGATTAATCGACAATATAAATGACCATGAGAACATTCTATATGGAAAAGGGTAGATGCATTTGTATGCACATTGCACACGTTTGGTCAGTCCTACATAGACTTAGAAACTGCATATTGATGGTGATATCTTGGAAAGCTACTGTGTGTGTGTTCCTCCCATCAATCAGTCTCAAGGTCGCTGGTGAGGTGGCAGTATCCTCAAAGTGAGATGATATGCAAAAGAGCATTAGTACATTTCTACCATTGAAGGTAGAAGGTGGGTTAAACCTGGAGACTGAAATGGGAAATACTTGTGTTGTCAAGAGTAAAAAATAACTACAATGGCAGTTTTGTAGTTAGAAAACTAGACAGCAGAAAAATTCCACCAAATTATATCTTAAGTGCTGTTTCTAGGTATATCATCAAACAAAAAAGACAACAGCATGCACAACACGAATGCAAATGTAAGACTATCCATGAAAATTTAAAAGGACCAAGTAGCCATTTTGAATTGCAAAGGGTTCGACCTTGTTTCATCAGAGCTTTTGAATAAATTAGAGCAGATCCACTGACAGTCCTAGCTGGAGAGTTATTGATATTCAGACTATCAGTATTGTGTGTGAGGTCCCAGTATGAAAGTCTCTCCACAGGCCTCCTCAGTACCAGACTCTAGGCAAGTGGGGCACACTGTTCACTCCTACACTAAAGGAAAAATATCCCTCTGATCTCCTACACACTCTCATCCAGCATCATTAATCAAAGTAAGAGCCTTTCCAATGGTCGAAGAGAGTCAGCTGTTGTCTGCGCTTTAACATTCAACTAAGGTAGTTTTACCTGGCAGGCTTTTACATTCTAGACATACCTGAGTAGATACCTACAACAATTGAGGCCTTGTAAAGAGGGGCTAGTACATCTGCACTCAGAATCACAGACTAAATCCATTTGACTGTCTTTGTGTATCTTAATGTTGCTCATGTGTTTTTTCTTTTCATTAGTATCTCTGATCAACAGTCCAGGCGTATGTGCGTGATTTATTAAGTTAACTGCTACTGCTACTCTTTTTACTGTTGTCGAGATATAGATGGATTAATGCCTCTACAGTGAAATCATAAAATGTCTCACATGGGTTTTACATGGGGTTAATTACATCAATGTCCTCTACGAGTCATGGAAACAGCTGGTACAGTCCAAGCAAAGAAGAAGTGGATGATGGATGACCCAGTCCACTTGTCCATACTATGATCAATCATTTCAACACTGCGAATCCAGCTCTGGGGCCACTATGTTTCAAAGTCACAATGCAGCCAGATGAGACAAGAGTTTTCAGCTGTCCCACATTCTCTGATTTCTCCCAACCTTGGAGCTTTCTTCAAAGTTCCACTGCCAATTTTTTGACTTTTATCTGTTAACGATATGGCTAAAGCAGCTCTGAGACAAAGGTGGAATTTATTTCCAGGCAAAACGGCAATGTGGTCTGGAGTCCCAGGTTGCCATGGAGAACTGGTTTAACAACAGATTTGGGTTGCCATTAGCACAGATCATTAGGCAGGGCTTTCGACTGGGGCCAGGTGAGGTCATGAGAACACCAGTAACCCCTGGACAACAGCCTGTTCAGTAGCGTTAAATGGACGAGGTTATGGCACAAAGGCTGTCCATCCAATCCTTCCAAAGAGCCTAATCCCAAAAGTAAACAAGGACCAGGGCAAATCTTGCAGCTTTGCACCATCTTTGAGAATCTTTGTAGAGGTGAATCTGTGTGAGTTTAGCATCAATCATATTCGCCTCATTTAGTGCATTTAGATGGTCAATAAGAACTTCTTTTTCAGCCATTAGCAAGTAGGCGATATCCTGATTTGTTATTTCATGATTTATTTTGGAAGAAAATGTTAATTAACCCCTTTGACACTAAACAAATTACACAGCTCCATCACAATGCACCCCAATTTTTATCCAGTTCTAAAAAATTTATTAGACAATAGTAAGCTTCACCAACAGAGTTTTCAAATTATGTATGATATTGAAATGCCACCTCTAAAATAAAGAGATGTAAATATGAAGAGGGAGCACTCTTCGCAAACTGCTCCTCCTTGCAATAAGCACCATCCCCAGTTCCTTTGAGGCTGGGCACAAAGGAACTGAGGTCATTAGTTCAGCCTGTCTCAAACCCTCCTGAGCTAGGGATGGCAAGACATTCATCTGCAGGCACAATTACAAAAAAAAGAGTCTCTGTGTTCAGAAATTCAGAACAGAGCAGTGCAGAGCAAAGTAGGATAGAGGAGAGAGAAAGGGGCCCCAAAGCCCAAGCCTGAACAGGGGTCTCCAAAGACACCCATACAGACTTCTCTGAGAGTCAGTCACTGTGACAGCATGGGTTGGTATCTGCATAGAAAGACAGCGAGAAATGAGAAAAACACAACCCTCCAAACTCTTGGAAGAGACTATAGAGAAGTTAGGCTATGATGTACATCCTATGGGTGACAGAGCAGTCTTCTACATATAAAGAGACACTTAAGTGCTCATTTGGATTACAGACAAAGGATGTTAAAGGTATGAAAGCAAAACGAAAAATCAGACAGAAGGAATGTGTCTGGCCGGGCAGGTCACGCTGTAATTAGAAAAACCAGTGGCCTGCTGACCTCTCCAGCCAATGAAATGCCATGACAGCCACTATCACCCCTTCAAAGACCATCTAAACACACTCCGGCATTTTAACTGATAAACTGTTTTTCCTTCTCTTTGAAGAAGCAAAAGAAAGTATTTGCCCATGGACGGGGGTTGGGATAAGGGAGGACTATGACTGGTGTGTGGCTGTGCTGTAGATGACATCACCCTGTGCCTCCAAAGAGTCATGTATTTGTTTGGCTTCTTGTCCGTTGCTGTGCACACACATCCAAGGTCACAGGCAGCATCGATGCTGTGTATGACAGCCACACTGGGGTAATGGAGAGCGGTGACCAGCTGCTATGGCAGACAGTAGACCTCTGGGAACCGTGGAAGCATTTCTCCAAAATCATCCCAGTCAGAAACCATGGGGCAAGAAGAGCAGGGCCAGATTTGACCATTAGCGAGAGCAGTTAGCTCTCCTACATGTATTGTTGGTTGAATATCACCAATGAAAGGACAATGAGGTGCGAATGAGTTCAAAGCTATCACAATCAGGAAACATAAATGTATCAATATTTAGGATAGGAATTTTAGGTAGAGTCACACAGCAACAGCAAGGTGCTTCACATCAGTCACAGAATTCAGTGATCCCTATGGTGGCTGAAATGCCAGATTGAAGACAACTTTGCCACATACTCAGATTAAACAAATTCATCTGCTTTGTTCAGCAGTTCAAATATGTCGGGAGTCATTCCAACTGACAGTTATTTCATATGGTTGGAAAAACAAATCAATCAGACCTTTGCAGATGGGATTAAGATATCTTTGCACATAGCTAGCTTCATCCATGAAAAATGATGATAGGAAAATGGTGACTAACATAGATGATATGAAAGTCGTTTTTTAGGTTTTTGAAGGTTGACCTCCAGAAATAAATCACAAGAATTCAACTTTAACAACTCTGACCTACAGAATTACGACTCTAAATCAGCACATTTCTGCAATCAATCTGAAAAAATGTTAACTCCTAGCAACCACTGCCTAATGGTTCAGACAAAAAAAACAACCCCATGAAGGGAGAAAAACTGTTAAATGAACATAATGTTGATGATGGCAGAATAAAGAAGTAAAATTGCACTGAGGTCTGATAATCAGGCCAGATTTTAACAACTGATTATGTGATGTAATGCTGCAATCAAGAGGAACTTGCAGGTCATAATTTTGTCATATGACTGTGACTATTCCCTGCATTAAAGTTACACAATTGTTACGTAACTGGCAACAAAAACGGATGCCGTGTTAGTTCATTTTCAAAAACAATTAATTTTTCAATGTCATACCAAGGAATGAAAAAGGTGGAGCATAAAAATATGATCATAAGATCATAAGCTTCCTAGGCTTTCTTCTTAGAAGTCTTCAGTCATGTGATGTGAAAGTTGAACGTAGCCAGGACCTAATGTTTGTTGTAAAAGTCTCTGCAAACAGAAAACTCTGAGACTGGCCAACCTGGTTCACTGCTTTCCCTGAGAGCCCTTATTTTGCTTTTCAGAAAGAGAGACAGGGAGTGCCTAATGTGGATACACCTGAGGTTAGTGGACGTATGTGTGTGTGTGTGTATATGTGTGTTTGTGTGAGCGTATTTGTACATGAGTGTGTGTGTTAAGTGAAAGATGTGGTTTGAGCTACGCCCTGCTAATCGTTGCCTGCTGGCTGCGCAGTGCTTTGATAGCCGTGTAGGTCTGTGCACTCAATGGTCTCCTTTGTAGATCAGGTGCATTCTTTTCTCCACCATTTTAAGTCCTACCTCAACTGTCTGGACATGGAAATCTAGACAAACATGACTGGGAGCAAAAATAGCAAACATGGGCCAAAAAGCCATTTCACAATTGTCAGCACAGTTTTCTTTTAATTAACGTTACAAAAAGGCCATTGGGTAGAAACCTGGACATAACCCCAAAGGCATTTTAACTGATATTGACTAAAAGATCTATTTGTCACAGACACACTTAAGGCTTAAAAGCTCAAATGGCAAACTAAAAGCAAACGCAACCTTCATAGCTGAATGATTTTTTTCAGTACATTTTCCAAAAGGAAAACCATGGGCTGATGATAAAGGAGGTTCTGGTCTGAGCACTAGTTATTATGGTTAATCAAAGGATGTTAATAATGTATCTTGAGGTTGCTTGCCTCGCTCTCTGTCTCTGCTGCTCTCTATCTGTGTGTGTGTGTCTGTATGTGTGTGGTACAACGTGGAGTCTTCCTGTGCCGCACAGGTCACATACTGTATGTAATCTGTGGTCTAGACATCCTGTGGTTGACTGTGTGCATCTTGTTTGTCTGTCCATCTTGGCTCAGCACTCACAACTTTTAATTGTACGCCAACACGTTTATGAAAATACCAGCATGTCTTTTAAGTTAAAAAAAAATCTGTCTCTATGCTGCAGGATCAAGACTGTTAAAATGCATGAATAAAAACTAAATGTTTCCCTTACCTTCCTAATTCAACATATGCTTATCCTTTGTGTAAGTTTTCCTAGTAAAAGATTTCCGAAAATTTCCACCCTCAACAGAAGAAAACTGTGAGGGAGTTTTTTTTTAAGTTCCCTTGCAAGCCACAGGACAAGGAGGGAGCATGTCTCAAAATGGCTGTGGTAGATATGGCTATAGAGGAGGCTGCCACCCAGCTGTTCACGAAGAAGAACCAGGCCAACATAGGCAGTTTGACACTGGAACCTGTGGGCAGACTCTGTACTGAGCAGTGTTTGTTAATGTCTGAGGGGATGGGAGACCACCATGTATATGTCAGTGAGAGAGCCCATTGTGACCTGATCCTGCACCTGGTTTAGTGCACCCTGTGTCCTGTGTCACTCAAAGTAACCTGAAGCCATATTCCTTACCACTTAGGAAAGCATTACTTTTTCTAGGCCTGAAAAATTAATCAAATATGGCAGGAGCCAATTTTAATATTGCTCTCAGTGAAAATGAAGTGCAAAAATTACCTCGCTCAGTAAAATCGTGACTCATATTGCAATATCTGTCAAAATAATTGCAATATGATTTCTTTTGCATATCGTTCAGCCCTACTTCTTTCTGCAGTCAAAGTGGCTGGCCCACATTAAAAAGACCAAAGAAAATTGTAGGGCAAGAGCAAGTCTGTTGAGTGTTTGTGTTTAACTAATGCTGCTGTCCTCAAAGAACAACTGTGGAGAACTCTGACCCACATCTGAGAAAAGATGAAACCTTTCCATTTCCGATAACCAGCAAGACACAGCTATATTATCACTGGGCAACTGTGAACTGTCCCACAAAATAAAATGTATGTATAATGTATATTTGCACAGTAATGAACAAAAAGCAGATTTTGTTCAGACAAACAACTGTCCATCAAAAGCTATTTTTTGTTGGAACAATAACTGCCCCACCACCTGTGGTTATTGTTTATTGAGGGAGGTCTTCCCATGACAGTAAAATTCCTCATGTTAAACCCCTGAGGGCAGCTGAAAGAGAAAGAATATAGTCGACAACAGGGAAAGAATCTCTGCCATCTGCAATACTGAACTGTATCACCACAAAAAGAAATCAGCAAGGTAATCTCTGCATTGTTAGCTGCTTTCGTCGGCCGAACTAGACCACAATAAACAATAACGTAACAGCAGGAATTACTGCCTTAAATACAATATTGGCTTTATTAACACCCCACTGACAGACTCAAGACAAACTGAGCATTATAAGCTTTACAAAGGATGTATTTATTGCAGGGCTATTGAGTCCACCGCCTGAAGGCTTAACCTAATAACTATCATCACTGTGGTGCTTCAAATTTCCGAAAACAGATGAAATCCTACAACCAACAACAAAATCCTGCTTTGTAACCAATTTGCTGTTGTGTGACCCTCGGCAACAAATCTCTGGTTCATGTCAAAACACCCAAGGAACTCACAGAAAGTGCAGAGACAGCATGTACCAGTCACCACCCCAGCTGAGGCAACAGAGTGCAGTCCTTAACGGTCTCTAACCCCTTTCACACTGGTCAAAAACCCATGAACACCCACTAACATCTCGCTTTTGTTTTTAGTGGGTACAATCAGCATTCGTTCTCAGGTCAAATCCATGCTGCCTTCTGCTGTTCCCTGTACTCTGGCGCATTTGTGACGTCAAACAAGACACAGGGCTTGTGAAAAACACACATATAAGACATGCATACAGCACACACACACACAGAGTTGTGTATTGGAACACCCCCCACATCTTTCACTCTATCTGCCTGAAATCTAAATGAGGTTGCTCCTAATCAGGAATTGGCTCTTTGAAAAAGACTTCACAACAGATTCAAAAATTCTGCAAGGCAGCAAACCAGTTACACATTATGTTATCGTCTGCTTATCCTCAGTTGCTTCTCATTATGCTTTTTTGGTCTTAAGACAAAATCCACCCGCCTGCTGTTCGAGACCTTGATGACGACAAGAGTAATGGCCACAATGTTCACTCCTCAGCTGCAAGCAATGCTGCATTTGAAAACAACACAGAAACATCACATTTTAAGGTGGAATCTGGTGCAGATGCAGTTGTTATTAAAAAGGTCATTATGCATCCATGTCCACATCCTTTGCATCTCCCTGACATTTTAATGATTAAACCTATTTTTCATCTCTTGACAAATCTGAAAAATGTATCTTATGTCATTACTGCAAGATTACCAATCACTGTCCTGGTAGATACACTGCAGGGACATTAAAAGTTAAAGCAGGAGAGTAAAGTTGGACCCCCCCCCCCCCTTGACTGTGCTGTCAGGTCAACAACAGGACTGCTGCCTCCCGTTCAGCCAGGTGCATGAGTGTCTTCTGTCTCCGTACTGTCAAACAAATAAAGAAAAGCTCTGCCAACTGGTGATTGTTGTGTTTGTGTGTGTGCGTGTGTGTGTGTGTTGGGGGTTGCAGGAATAAACAGCTGAAACTGTTATCATCCTCAAAGAGTGCACAGCAAAGCATGCTAGTGTGATTAACACTGCGTCACCCACAACAGACAGACAACTGTCTGGCAGCTGCCTCAATCAGCCAAGCTCATCGAGTGGGAAAACCAAGTTGGAGGGCCTTCAGAGGCATTACCCAACACACACACTGACACACTCAGCAATTCAAGCTGAGCCAAAAATGCTGTTTCTCTGGGTCGCATCATGAAGAGATGCTGATTGAAAATGCTTCCAGGAGAGTGAGAACCAGTATACATTACTCAAGAAAGTGAGGTTATAAAGTGAGTCAGCCAGTAGACCGCTCTCACCAAAGGCAGAATCAAAGCTTGATGGAAAAATGCAGACTTGTCCTCACGTGTTTCAAGTCCACCAAAGGGATTTGACATGACAAAATTTAGTTTCACTTCACTTGCACCAATAAAACTTCAGGACAAAAAAACTCAGCCAAAAAACTATAGATGCAACACTTGATTGGCCCATAATCAAAGTTTCAAAGCAGAGCCAATTGATGACATGTGCCTGAATCATCTGCAGTTGACTGTCATGACCCTTTCTGCCTGAACTCCCTGTCTGCATGTGCTTTCACACTGCACTTCACAGAAATAAATTACAAATTACAAATGCATTCATATATGTGTGCCTCATGACAAGTCACAAAGCAATTCTTCCAACTTTAAACAAGTAATTAGTTTTGCAGTGAACTACAAAGCAGACACTGCTGTGAATTAATAGGAAGTCACAGGTGAAAATCGCAGTAAAATCTGAGGGGCCTGTATTCTCAGAGCGCACACCAATTAAAACACTGTTTGATTCTTTACAATATAATCATCTTCTTGTGCCTCAGGGTCCTAAATGTATTAACTCCAGTGAGGCCTACTTGCCATGTGACCTCTCTCAGAAAATGTTGACATCAAAGGCAACAGGCCACAGCAAACTAGCATCCCACTTCCGGATTGGCAGACTATAAAAAAAGAGTACTTAAAAGGGATTAAAAAGGCCAATTCCAAACAGATTTCTTGCAGACTGAGTCTTAAAGAGGCAAGCGAGGAGGAGGAGGAGGAGGAAGGATCTAGGAGGAGCACATGATGGAAAGACTAAATTAGCAAACTGTGTGTTTTTGTGGTCTTGGCAATGGGGAGATCCCAAAGGAAAGCTAATGACTGTAGTGGTATCTGGCTTAGGGGCCAAGTTTCCTTGACTGCTTTAAAGTTGCCTCCAGTCCATAGCCACCATGTCATGAGCAACATATGCTGAGCTATCTTGCAATTACACTATTATCAAGGTCTTTCCTCCCACTGATTTCCATTATATGTTGCTGAGCAGATTTTACAGGAACCTTGACCTTATGAAGGAAGGAAAGTCTGTGCAGTCGGGCCTGTGAGAGAGTAGGGCTGTGAAAAACAATGGGGTTGAATAATAAACATGATCTTCATTCATATGCAACAAACAAAATCTGCCAAGAACCAAATTATTAACCTTACCAAACAAGCTTGTCAGCAAAATAGAAATACCAATAACAACTGGGTATAAAACAGTGAGACTTTTGCCCCAAAGCTGACAAAAACCTCAAACATAACAATGCTCTATCAAGCAAATCAAACAAATCCTTGACCTTAATACAATAAGATATTAGCACAAAGACAGAACCGTGTATAATAAAGTAGACGACAAAACTCCAAAGCACCAAGCATTTAATTTCAAAATAACTTTACTTCCTAAACCATTTGGGGGAAAAAAATTAAATCTTTATTCAAGCCCCGCAGAAGGTGCAGTGAATATTTTATGTGCAATATGGTACCATCTTGTCTCAGGGACCATTAACTATACTGCAGTGTACCCAATTTGATTAACACGGCCTTCCCCATCAGGCCTTCTGTGTTACAAACCTCATTTCAGATCCCAGGAAGGACCTGAAATTACACACAAATTCTCCTCTTCAAGGACAGCAGACAAGTAAACACAGGGTGGCACGACACGCAATTTAACGTTGATTGCAACTTCCAATTTGATTCCTGACTAAGAAAAATGACCTATTGTAGCTGTTAATATGGATGTATAACACATCAAAATCTTAATCAAGATAACTTAGGCAATAATTCTTATTTATTACAGTCTATTACAGGTGATTTGCCAACAGTGTCACAAGAAATTATGCACATTTCATTGAGTGTGACCTTCAAAAACACTGAAAATAAAAAGCTGTGCAGTAGAGATCCGTGCCCCATGCAGGAACAACGGTGGGCCAAAGTGACCACCGCTAGCTGTTGTGTCTCTGTGACCTCTCATCTGTCTTAAGAGCCCTAAACAACAGAGAGGAGAGGCCACATTTTATTGTGCCAGCATGAGAAGGGGGGACAGAGGTACTCTGGCTTGATGAATGGGGTCCAACTGGGAGAGGAAGACTGGGAAAAAGGAGCTGTGTCCCACCATAAAAGTCTGCTGCTCCCAGCTTTCACGTACACAGAACCGCCTGTGCTTAAGTGTATATGTGTGCGTGGGTGTGTGTGTCTGGAAAACAGGGTAAGCTGTGTTATCAGAGTGATTCATACAAGCTAGACAGGTTGCAACAACTTGATAAAAAAAAAACAACACTGTGCGGGAGGGCAGTGGAGGTGACTGATGTGTAGCAAGTCAGACTCTTTTTCCTTTAATTTGAGCATTGACTGTTGAGTGAAACCATCACATCAGACAAAGGCAGAAAGAGCAGAACTGTGAGACATGTATCTTCTATACACAGTGACTGTTTGAACCAGACAACCTGTTAAAACCAGTCCTGAGGTGGTAAATCAAGTCCAGGCTGGTAGGTGCAGAGTAAGCATAAGAAAGATGGTTGGAGGGGGCCACTGTATGAACAAGAGAATAGTCAACAATGTATTGCTGAGTGTGACTCATGTTTAGTCATGTTGGAAAATACTACAGATTTCCAAAAACAAAGAAAACATCTGTTATGACACAATAGCCGGGCTGTCTTTACAGTCAAAATTAATTTTAAGATGTACCAATGGTTTTAGGCGTTTTGGAAGTCTTTGAGACACAGTGGGCTGGGCTGCATCCCCAATGGCAGACTGTGTGTGAGCCTACACACTCGCCATCTGCTCCATACCAAACCTACATAGACTATACAGGTCGTTACTCGTTACCCTTACAAGAGCCTGAGTTTTGAAGTGTTGCATTCTGGGTCTGTTGTTGTAACTAACTGTGGCATAAAGCTACACATTAAACGAAACAGCCAATAACGTTTTTCATATATGAACTGTGCCAGATGCTTTAGTAAAGTTCCATTTGAGTTACAGTGACAATCATGTATAAACAAAGCACTCTAGGGATTTCTTTAAGCTAAACACCACCAACACCACCATTTAGTCACTTCAGCTATAAAGCAATGTTTATTTATTTTGGGTTGAGTATTCAACTAACTTGACCTGTAATATTTTAATTTGTTCAGTGCGTGCAAACATCTCTTCCAGTTCTTACTGTGGGTATTTACATATGTGTCAATCACTTAGAACCACACAGCACTCTTCAAAGAAAATGTTTTACAGAAAGAGGTGGTAGGGCTAAATTATTGGCCATGTATACAGCATATTCAGGCAATTGCTGCAAATGATGGCTTGGATGACAGTGTGTTTGCAGTGCACACTTAAGATTTAGCATGGATTTTGTGCTTTGATCTCAACTTTCTCTTCAGTTTACTTTAGCTTTATTTAACTCACGTGAGCCTTAACATTTTCAATCTTTACTAAGATTGGTGTCTATGAAACTCTAAAGAAAGTTTCCATAGTCAGAAATGATTTTATAAACACATATGTGTTTCAACATCTGCCTCTGAAATAGTGTTGTGTCTAAGCCTTTGGGGTATGGGGTATTTGTTCCATGAAGCCAAGCTTCCTGTTTTTCTCCGGATCTTCCACATACCTGAATCCTTCTTGCTCCCCTTGCCTCCATCTCTGTTCTTCTTCAGCACTGCCTTGAACATGGCAAGATCCTTGGAATCCTCTCTGTAGGGTCCCTGGGGGGGGGGGGAAAGTAAACCAAAAGAAAAAAAAATCAGTCACTCACAGCCATGACAAGACAACTAAAATGCTTTTATTGTCAATCGTAAATCCAAGTAAATTATCCAGCAACACAAATAGGTGAATTTCTATTCATCTCAAATGCAGATTAGAAAATCATTTCAAATGCCGACATGTTTTTTTTTTTGTTTTATTTTGTTTTTTCAAACATTGATTCCAAAAAAGTTGAGACGCTGTGTTAAACTTAAGTAAAACAGAATGTTATAGTTTGCTCATTCTTTTTTGACATGCACTCCATTTAAAACATGAGAAGTTGGGACAGGAGCAATGAAAGACTGGGAAAGTTGCAGAATGATCCAAAAACACCTGTTTGGAACATTCCGCAGGTAAACAGGTTCATACTCCTCATCTGATCGGTGTAGGGCAGAAATTTCTAAGGGTAAGCCTACACTCAAATAGCTGATGTGTCTGGTAAAGCAACAGGCTTTAATACAAAATGTATAGGACTAGTACGAAAATGTTGAAATACTGATGACCTAAGGAGTGGTGTCCCATGTCTTTGGTAAAGATTTCAAGGCCTCTACCCAGTATAGGGCACTCTAATACTAGAGGTAGGGCCAAGGGGAGGGAATTAGGATTGGGCCGAAATGTGCCCTCCAAAACCTAACATAGAAATGGCAAAAAAGTGTATATCCGCATTTCATACTGCTTAGCTGGCACCCGCCTGGGAGTTTTCCCACAGCACTCCCAATCCTGCAGGTCATCAGTGGAGGGCCGCATGGAAAGAATGCTCTAATATTTAAACAGAAAAGGACAAGTTCTGCTATCTTGCTATGCAGGAAAACACTCTGTCGAATGCCCTGAATTCCACATGTAATTGATGCTATGTGGCTGAACTTGGGTGTTTGCAACTGCTTTCCCTGGTTGTTGCCAAGCTAGTGTGCATTTTGAATCCTTATAGTTAAATGGTATAACATGAACTCAAGGCCCGGGCTGGAGATGCCTGGATGTGCCTGTTTACTTAGGAATTATTTATAGGCTTATGTAGTTGGACACTGGTGAAAACATACTTAACCAAACACAGCGGCAGCTACAACAGTTAATTGTGTGGGATTCTTGGTTTCTAACCCTCTAAATACATTATAGGTTGCTACAGGGTACCCTGCTATATTAATAGCAGCAGAGCAATCTTTCTATTGAAGAGAACAAAATGGCTTCAACCAAATAAGGGAATGCCTTCTGCAAACAAAACATACAGTCCTTGCACTGAGTTCTCAACCCCAGAAGCCAGGCTTTAAATGTCTAGGTCCTCTTACTGCTGCTGTGAGAGAGGCTATCGATCTGCCCTTTTCCATCCTTGATGGTGTCAGATGAAACACTGAGACAGAGCCTCCACTGAATCAGTTATGGGAGGTGTAGATGGAGGGGGCGAATCCCTGATGAGCCTCTGCATCTTAACTCAGCCTTGACTAGCCAAAAAATTACTTTTACATTTTAACCTTTACATAGTTGTATTAACCAAATGTCAAATCAAGATCATGAATGCACTTTCAAAGAAAACACATGACTGCTGCATTTGTGCTTCCTTCAAAAAAACCCAGGGAAAACACACACAAAGCAAACCCATTTTTCAAGCCGACTACAATTTTTACCCCATACCTTATGGAACTGATCCATTTGGGCTGCTTTAAAGCTGCCAAATATTCATTAATATCTCCCTTACATCCACCATAAGAAACTAGACAATGCAACTCTGGGTCTAGAAAGAAAAACAAATAGCAAGCTTCACACTTTCACACCATCAGATCAGAAAGGTCAGTGCAAACACAACCTTGACTTCTTCTAGCAGCTATTTGACTCACAAATAAAAGCCAGTCAAAAAGTCAAGTGCCTTGCTGAGTAACGCCTGAACTTGGCATGTAAGGCTTGCATAACGAAGATGGTGCTAAAGTGTCAGCTCAGTTGACTTACGCTGTCTGATTATCTGCACTGAAATGTGGGCCCAAGTCAAACCATATTGATGACAGGCCAATTGGAAATATCCCATCTGTGGATTTCACCAACTCATGTGCCATGCTTCATCTGCAATTTTCTACTACTTTTAACTTGTGGCAGCGACTACAGTCACCTAAAGGCTGCACAGCAATTTGTAAAGTTGAAGTGCTCAGAACCCATCCTTTTCTTTGTGCCACTATTTCCTCTAGCCCTTGCCAAGGATGACAGTTCTCACTGACTGATCCTGTTTTAACCCTGTCTTTCCATCATATGAGCTAGGTGAAAAGTGTGTCATAAACATTCCTTTATATTTTAACACTATTTTCAGCCAGGCATACAGTATGTCCAGGAAAATATAGACATTATTCAAAATATTATTTTAACACATTACACTATATAATTCCAGTGTGACAACATAATTAGAGCCAGATGAAAAATTGCGCAGGCAACTAAAATGCTAAACAGAAGAGAAAAGGCGACAAATGTCTTTTATAATTGTAATAACCACCTGCATTACAAGAACAGGTTATGCCCATCAGAGGCCAGTAGGAGCGGATACTCACAACTAAATCAAACTTAGCATGTTCTCAGACTTCTGGCAGAAAATCACACTATACCACTACAACTCTGACATGGTCGTTTAATGACACTCACAAGTCACAGTGAGGTGAGATATGACTTAAAATTCCTCAAATAAAAAGCACAAAACACTGCAGTAACTAGAACTAACACAACTACTAAATCAAGTATTACTCTGATAAAACTCACACAACTAATACTAAAACAATATAATGTTGATATATAACTACTAAAGTAAACTAAATATATATGGACAAGCAAATAACAGTCATGAGGTTATAGCAGTAACAGCATAGCTCAGAAACAAAGCTTTAAAATTAAATGTTTTAAACATGTAACATGATCTAATCTAAACAATAGTCATGCTAGCCAGGTTTATTTTAAGTATATGCTGTATATATTTAAATATTGATATAATAACAGATTAGATGACAGGACAAAGTACAGAACAGCACTTCTGGAGCTGGATTTAGTCTAATGCTCAAGAATGCACAGGTGTCTGGGACTTATGTCCATGGCATCAAAGAACATGACAGCAAGGTAAACACCAGGTGTGACATAGTAAGAAACAGATCTGAGGACTGTCTCTATAGTGTAGTAATAGTGTAGTTCAGTATAGTATAAAACAGTGAGTCAGTGGAACGGCTGACTGCTGTGTGGGAGCTGGCTGCTCATCCCCACAGCAACAATAAACATCACCCAGGTTAACCCAAAGGAAATGAGAAACGCCCTCTTGAAACTCCAAAAGCCAACATGACAAATTCCTTCCACCCCCCCCTGTGATGGCCACACCAGCAGCCACACACTGAACCAAAGAACATGGTGGTAACTCTTTTCAGCTTTTTGTTTACTTAGTTTAGGTTTCCTTTCTAAAATGCACACACACAAAACAAATAATTGGATACAAAGATTTAGATTTTATATAAAAAAGTCAGAGTTTTATTAGCAATTTTCACTGCACAATTGTGTATTTGGAGTGCATACATTTACTTAACTGTCTTTGTCAATTTTGCTATATTAGTTTCATCATGTTATCTAATTTTCATGAAGTTAATAAGTTATCAATCATTATGTATCATTAGAGTTACCAGTTCCTGGGGGTTGCAGCTGAAGCTGTCTGGCTGGCCAGCAAACAGAGTCCCAGCTCTATCAGACGTGCTTAAATAGTGTTGATTGCCAATTTGACTGCACCATGTTCCTCCTGCATCATTGGAAGAGATCATGGTTTCTAGTTTGAATTCTTTTTCATGTGTTATTGATATTGTTTTTATTATTTTCTTTAGTCAATATTAGACAGCCCTATACTGGCATGATTTATGGTTACTGTAGTTTGTGTAAATGGCTAGGCCATAGTCCATCCACCTGACTGTATATGACTCAGTTTGTTCAGTCAGTTGGTGATTGAACAGACAACCATGACACTATATGCAATAGGCATGGATGATCACGCATCGAGATTACATTATTATTGTGATGACGGAGGATGAGGAGAAGGCCCAGTTTGTAAGATGTTATTAGCTCTTTGCACAAATCAACCATAAAATATAACCAATATTCATAGCTATAACTGAGCAAGTAAGTAGGAATTTGCAGGTGTTGCTTTCTAAACAGGCAGAGCTCTGTGTATAACGCTGAGAAATATACAAACTCCCTGGCCAAATGAATTACTAAATGTGTGCTATGCAGCTCTTGTCACAGTGAATATTGGGGCAGCATTCAAACCATATATAAAGTACCTTACTGGTAAGGAACCTCAGTTACAGCTACATTACATGGCAGCAGGTGATTATATAAGTAAAGAAATCCTCTGCCAAATTTACAATGATGCATTCATGGCCTGCTGAGACAAGCCATTTTGTTCTGAGTGTCTTCATCCAGTCTTCTGTAGTGAGGACTGAGGACAATATGTGTTGATCTGGCCTGAGTGCTAGACTCTTTCATTTGACCTAAAGTAGATGTGAGCAAGTGTGGATGCTACAATAGCAAAGGCATTACAATCAACGTCAAATGCAGCTACACTCAAGCTGTAGTGGGGATAGAACTGTGACCATGAAAAGAAAGTCTCCTCAGAGACTAAAGGAATGGACTGCATGGTATGCAGTAAGACAGGCATCAAGATTCCTCAAGCCCTCAAAGTCAGGTCCATCCCAGTGCTCTTAAGCTGTGTTTGTATATCAGCCTCAAAGCATGGCCCCTCAGAAGGGGCCTCTCGATATTAAAACAGAGCAGAGAAAGTCCCACAGTGGCTCACAGGGCTTTATGGACACACACTGGCTGGATGGACAAAAAAAGAGCCTCAATATTCACATTTGCTCTGTGAAAGACACCCAAAGATCAAGCAGAAGCAGTAGAGAAACAACACAGTATTGTGCTCAGGGTACTGCCTCTTCATTTATGCCCACAGACCAACAGCCTAGTCTTCAGAAATCCTTAACGGTCTTCAAAATGCCCCAAGCAACTTATCAGTGTATTTAGGCAATAACATGAAGCATTATGGTTGCTTCCCCACTGCAACATTTTCAACCAGCCATATGTCAGCTGTATGACCTTCACATGTGGGCTGTCCGTTACCTTGGAACAGCTCAAGGCAACAATAAAAAGGACTCCAGTCTATTGTACAACGTAGAGACGGTTTCCTTTCACAGAAGAGAAATTGGAAACCAGGGTGGTTAAGGGGTTCCTCAGGTTATCAACATGTATGTTTTTCCAGGTCATTCCTGACTTGATAGAGTTCAAATCCATACAGGGTGTGAGGAAGAAAAGATCCTCACCTGCACAATGCCAATGTGACATGTGGTTAATGGGGCCATCTAGCTATACCTATACCTTGGTCAACTGAGAAGACAGCTATATATAGAACGGAAGCAGGATTGTTTGACTCAATTGCCTCTGGCAGGGAAGCATTTCACATACATTGCCGGTTGGTGAGTTAGAACCTGCTTTGTCCTCTGTTCGGTGGTGCACAATAGAGAGAGCACCCTTAAGCTCAAATCAGCTTCGCCTCTCTTCCAGGATTGAAGCGAACAGCTATTTTTCCACCCCGAGTGTTCTTCTCTTGCCAGTTGAAACACCCTGCCAGCTCTCTTCATCAACCGATTCGACATGAATGATCACTCTCAGATTTCCGCACCGTTGTCAACGTGGAAATTCTCACCGCGGGCTGACCTTCAACTTGCTTTATCAAACACCGCCTTGAAGTGATCAGATATTTTAAAATCCTCCTGTGAACTCCATAATTATCTCTTCTTTTGTTGTCCGCTCACTGAGAGCAGGAAACAGGCCCAGTCTGGACGGCGAGTTGAAGTGGTCCATAAACAATGGGAAGTTAGCTAACAAACCCTTGAAGGAGGAAGTGTTGGGGAGTAGGTATGGAGGATAGCAGTCTCAGTGTCAGCCATTGTAAACAGAGGTTGTTATTCACACTAATGTGAGTGGAAGGGAAATAACAAAAGAAAGGACATTTTTATGTAACTAGTCTCCCGGTTTGACTCAAGTGTTTCCTGCACAGGGAAAAATCTTGGAACACTAATAGCTAACCTTAAGGAGTAAAGACAATGTTTAACTTTTAATATAATACTACAACCACCTTCTATTATTTGACAGGTGAGTGGGTTTAGTTAAAAGCCAGCAACAGATCATAGAGACATGCTACTCGCTATACATCTCAGTAACATTTTACTCATCAGTTTTGTTGCGTTATAAATAAATGATTTTACGCAAACCTTAAGCTTTAAAGCACTTTCAATGTAAAGGTGAGATAAACAAAATGATCTACCAAGTGTGGGATTTCAGTTATCTGGTAATCACACTAAGTTTCTTAAACAGGACAATCTGTTGAAGACCAACATATTTAAATTCTCTACTGTCATAATGTCTGGTGAAAATAAATCCTGAGTTAGATGTGAAAATATTCTGGCTCTACAAACTGTTTTGCCGTAATTTCTGCCCACTCTCTTGCTCCTATTTGAACATTTTCACATCTAACTCTGTGAATTAAGGGTTTATTTCGACCAAGCCAGAGTTGGTGATTGTTGGAACAGTGGAAAGAAGAAGAGGGATGGATTTGGTGAGTTTTATTTAGTTTTTGTCGACTTTGACTGAAGTGTGTTTTACGATGATAAAATTACTGTTTCTGTAAATGGAGTCTGGTGGCTTTGGCGACAGCGATCTAGAGGCCGTTTCTGGTTAAACAAAAAGGATCTTTCTCTGTAGGGTTCCTTTCCATAATGTTGTCAGATACTTAGATTAACAAGCGGAGCCTGTCAGTGGCAAAAACAGGCAATTTGAATTCATGTACTTACATTGTTGGTGTCAACACCCAGAGGGATTACACTGCAGCCTCAGCAGTTTCATTGCTGCAAAATGCAGCCTTCTCGCTCAATACTGAACCAATTTAAACAAAACTGTTGTCCCCATTAGTCACGTAGATACAAATAAGTGGGAAAATAAGGTTCCACAAACACAGATAATATTAGACTTGAATTTCTTCAATCTGCCCAGGGCATTGAAATCTTCCAGGACATGCTGACCAGCACCAATTTCTTCTAATGGAAACCCTGACGCAGTACAAGAGAGGAGAGAACCTCTGGGTACTATGTGGTTATTGTGTGGCTATCAACTTCTAAAAACTGACCACCAAATCAGTACAGTATGTTGCCTACCAAAATTATTCAAGAATATGCATTTAACACTGTATCTCAAGAGGCACATAAAGGCAGTCAGTAGAGTGTGCAGCACTATTGTTTCATTCTTTAAGGAAATCTTTTAATGCCACATTACAGCACTTGCAAGCAAAAGAAGACATCTGGCAAACAGCACCTTGATGCTTGGGTTTGTAAAGTAATATGAGACAGATAACAGGGCTCCAAGGAGGCCAAATAATTGAAGCCAAATTGTCAAAAATCTTGAAAACACATGCCACACACTAACTGCCCCAACAAAGAGGACCACTAGACACAAACCACTTTAATATGTAAACCAAGAAGCGCTCTCTGGTTGCCATTTGTATGAAAATCCTGAGTAGTCTGAATGAATGCTGTATACAGGTTGTAGCAGCCTCAAGGCTTAAGCCTGACCATTCCAAAACAGTCAGTAATGCAAACTCCATCCAGAGCCCCCAGGGCCTTCAGGAAGTACAACCTTCTGAGCAGGGGCAGGAACGAAGTATAATCGAAAAACCAAACCTGGAACACGGTTCCTTTAGTTGAAATGCAAGTACCCAAAAAAGTGTCTGCGATGGAAAAGAATCAGTCGACATTAAGAAAGTGTTGGCTTTAATTGTTTCTTCTATAAGAGCACTCTGAAGGACTATATATTGTGGGAGTGGGATACCATCACCAGTAGCCTTGGTAAGACAACAGCATCATAACTCTACTATTGGAACGATATGTGGTATTGTTCATAAACATGATCATGCCGCTAGCTCATGTGAGAAAACAGAAGACATCTGAGGGGAGAATTCTTCAAAAGTAAATGATGAGAACAGACTGATATTTCCTTTAAGACCTATACTTTAGTTTGACCTAGTGGGAAAGGATATTGTCCCATCACAGACAGGGGTATATTCAAAGTTCCAGGTCGAGGCAAAGCCAGCTGTGTTCTTAATAAGGTGGACTAGCCACTTGGCTCAGTGTGAAATTAAAAAGGATAACAAGTCTGATCTAGTCATTAGACTGCCATGGGAAAAGCACTGTCATTTCGGAAAGACTGATTCGCCCTCTGAGGCCACTTGTCCTTGATCTTTTCTAATATGACGGATGAATAAATCCAGACACAGACCTACATGCTGGTTCAGCAGTAACGATGAGAAAACCTGTGGCTTTTTATATCCCAGCAGTGTTGCTCCAGAAGTGTCAAGGCATGTTTTAGAGGGCAATCATTGCTCTGAATTACACCCCTGGCTCTGAGAACCTGAAACCAGAATGTAGGAATAAGACAAGACACATCCTCAACAAATAAGTATCACGCTCCCTGCTACAAACATTAAAATTAAAACTAGGCTAATCATAGGTGTACATATAACCTAGATTAATTTAGCTTGACAGATCAGAGTGTTACATGGATTTGCAGAGCGTCTGCCTTCACAAACCAGTTTCTCCCTTTTGAGCTTTTTTTTTTTCCTGTCAAATCTGTGAGAAGTCTTTCCACAACAATTTCACACTTCTTACATCACACCATCAACCACCCCTCTTCTGTCACCATCATCATGAGCAGCCAGCAACGGATTTAACTGCACGCTGAGTAACAACAATCATCTCATCAGAGTTACAGTCATTAACTCCTGCTATCACTACTGATTAAACTTTATCACTCCATTACGGTTTTGCCATAGCAATCCAGTGTTAATGAACATCTGGAGTTAAAAAATAAATAAAAGCTGAACCATTGTTGCTTACAATCAGTTCGGCATTTGCCTCCCAGGAAGCCTGGTATTTGATTAAGGGTAAAACATTAACAAGTGGTGTTTAAAGTCTACAGGAAGTTCCTGCATACGCTGCCAGAGATTCTCCTCATGTTAAGTATGTCGGTCAGAGGGTCACATACTGTATAAATGAATCAGCATTTTAACAAGATGAAAGAGATTAATATAGAATTACAGGATTCCTGCAATATGGTAGACTGCAGTACACTGACTTATAAGAGCCAGGATTTAGGCCAGTGCACATTCAGCAGGAAGGAGGGGAGGACAACTAGTCTGGTACATAAATGCAGATACTTCATACAGGTACAGTTGTCACATGGGACAAGCTTCTATTTTGTCTTATGTGCACTGACATTTACAGACCCAGTTATAGCCTAACTAACAAATCCAACTAAGATTTGTTTCAACATTTCATTGTGATGACAGGAACAAACCGAGCTGGGTACAACAGTCTTACATCTAGTTCCAGTGTCCGCCCTTACAGATTCACAAACCTCGACGGGCTGTCCCACTGTGAAATCATAAAGTGAGGGCTTTGCTCAAGAAAATAACCCACAATGAATAAGTGCTGGAGCATTAAAATGTGATTGCAGTGTCATTTCAGCATGAATAATAATAAGAATAATAATCAAACATTAACAAAACATGGAAGAAAAAAACAAAGCCATTTTCCTGGGAGGATAAACAGGCCACTAACCAGAAGTACTTGTTTCAATTATGATGGCATTATGGTGACTATTAAACTTACTGATTCAGTCCAACAGCACCATTTTGCTGAGGGAGAAAGAGGGAAAGAGGGAGAAAACAACAAGGACTATGATGCTTTGAACTGCTTTTGAAATATGAGCCTCACACTCTACTTGTCATAGAGAGGTATGTGATTTCACAAATTCATACAGCAACTGGAGACCTCATACTCAGGCATTTTCTGATCAATCATGAAAATGTTTAATAAATGCAAAATATGTGGTAGAACAGCATTGTAAGGAAGTATTGTAGTGCTTGTCTACAAATCTTGTTCTCCAGGTGTAAGAAAACGTTTGTTTGGTACAGACTGCAACAAATGTCACATCATGATTGATATGACTTTAAGTGAAAAAACGCAAATTGTGAAAAAGCTAAAATATTCATGACACAGTGAAAAGAACTGTAATTCTCGTTTTTCATTTCACCAATGTCAACAACAGTAATCACACAATTAATTCTTTGTACCTTGTCACAAAAGCTGCATTTCACACTTTTGGTATGTCTGAGGTGCTCTGAATATCTTCATCGCTCTCTGTGTCTCTAGGGCTTTTCAAAGAGGCTTGACAAAAATGTAAATCAGTAACAGCTGTTACTTAGAAGTACTTCCAAACACACACGTGCTTCAGATACATATATGCAAGCCAGCAGGAGTGCACACATTCACGTGCATAGGCCTTGAAAACACACACACTCCTGCTCACCTGGACTTTCAACTTATGGTGAAAAAAATACTGTAGTTTTGAGAGGGTGACTTAATTACTGGTATATAATTCAGCATAAAGTCTCTAACTGGGAAACCGGTCAACACCTTCAGTGAAATACAAAGAGAACTCAAGTATGGCTGCAACTATTATATTTTCATTATCGATCATTCTGATGATTATTTTTAAGATGAATCATTTAGTCTATAAATGTTAAATCTTTGAGAAAAATGCTCATCATAATTTCCCAGAGTCCAAAGTGACGTCTTCAAATTGCTTCTTTTGTCCAACCAGCAGTTCAAAATCTTTATTTACTATCATGAATGACAAAGAAAAGCAGCAAATCCTTGCATTAAGAAACTGGAACCAGGTATTTCAGAATTTAGGGGCTTATATAAGATGTGTGAGTCAGACTCTTCTTTTGAAAGAACAATGAAGAGTAAACAGATGACGCCATAATTTTGCAGTGTTAGCCATGTCAATTTTTTATCACTTCAGCTACCTCATAGCCGGAAATTGTGGGAGGGAACAAAGCTTGGCATGACACACAAAACATAACAACCTCAGCTTTGTTCAAGGTGCAGAAGCTCGGGAGATAGCATGGCCTAAAGCCTCCTCAATGATTCTGATATCTAAGAATCTCTTGGCCATAAAATCCTGCTTACAACACACAATATGAATATCACTTACATATAGATAACAAGGGGATTTCTTCCTTGAGAGTTCTTATGATAACAAGCAAGATAACACAACTTTATCATTTGAACTCAAACCAAAATCACATATCTACTGTCAGAAAGCCCAAGACCTACCAGAGTTTTGAATGACAGCTTTCATACCAGCCCTGCAATTAATTTGAAGCCGACTATGTAAGTTAGGTACGAGAGCGCCCTAATAGTGTTATAGGACATTATGTTAGGGCGTATATTTGTGGTCAGGTTTGGTTTGCGGTATCCAGTGTCCTGGAATCCCAAATCCCAACACAACATTCAGGATTCTTTCAATAACAATTGTGGTTAAACAGTATGCTGACAGTAGGGGTCCTGAACCCAACTAATCTCTAAAAATCTGCCTTTCCTATTGGAACCATGTGCTTGTGCAATGAGTAGCCCCTTTCAAGAGTACAAAATCATTATCATCAACAACCAGCACGATTCAGTATGCTGTCTGTCAGGTCACTGGCTCCAATAACTTTCCCTCCTAAGCCATAACAATGCGACTCTGATGCCAGCATCTGTTAGTGGCCAACTGGCTGTGGACCATGGGAATCAGACTCTGTAGAGACTGGGAGGCAGACTTTTGTGGCACTTTCAATAAGATGAGTGCTCTGTAGTGCAAACATCTCATAACCCTGCAGTTGGTAGACAATTGGGGCTAGCTCTAGCCTTGGCATAGAGGCATGCAAATCCACTGTAATGGTTTCATAATCAGCGTAAAATTGCCTGAAATTATGTTAGAAAGTTAATACGGATCTCCAGGTTAACTGGCAGTCAGCATGATTGTCAGCAGCAAGGCCTTTTCCACCTGTTGAGTTTAAATAGGAAAATCAACACAGTATATATAGTGGAATTAGGCTCGAGGCAAGATTGAGACAAGTAGCTCAACACAGGAAACAGCAAATGTTGTGGCAGGTTCTGCCAAGTCAGAACGCTGAGAGGTGATGAGGTTATGAAGACTTCATTACACTTGTTCAGAGAACACCTTGAATCGATGACTTCATGCGCTCACAGTGATCAAAGCTGCATCCTGACATTTACAAGCCGTTTCTCAGAAGGGGAAAATAGAGCTTTGATTTTCAAAGCACCTGGCTGAGCTACAAGAGGATTCCTCCATTGAAAATATGCTGAAAACAGCAAAAAGTCATATACAGCCAGTGGTCAAACTTCAATGACTCAATCTATGTGGGCGGACAAGATTACAGTCCTTTAGCCTTAAGCCTACTACTATATCTGGGCTGGGTTCTGGTTTGAAAACCACCGCATCCAATCACAAAATCACAGACTAACATTAGCATCAAACAAGACCACACAGTTATAAGAAAAGTAATGAACCTTTTTGTAAAACATCTGCATCCTGGTTAGCAGGATGTTGCACAGAAAGAATCTTCAAAAGTTCCTGGATGTCTGGTCATCCTTGGAAACAGCAACAAGCAATTTAGGCAATTCTGCAGTGACATGTTGCAGACCTACAACTAATCGAAGGCTGCAGCGACCAATTATTATCATTATTCACTTAGGAGGGAGAGCTGCCGTCCACCAATCGGAAGGTCGGCGGTTCGATCCCTGGCCCCTGCAGTTTGCATGTCGAAGTGTCCTTGGGCAGGATGCTGAACCTCAAATTGCCCCCGGTGGCTGTGTGAATGTGTGTGCGTGGTTAATGATGGTGGCCAGTTTCCAGTCAGCCACCATGAATGAATGTGTGTGTGAATGGGTGAATGCTGGCTTGCTCTGTGAAACTCTTTGAGTGGTCTAATATGACTAGAAAAGTCCATTTTCCATTGATCATTATTAATTAATCTGTACTTTCAAATATTCATAATCAATCGTTTAGTTAGTAACATATCAAAAAATAGTTGTAATTTTACAGAGCCGAGCTTTTTCTTTGACCAACAGTCAAAAATCCTAAGATAGAAATATTGCATTTACAGTAATATAACACTGAGAAAATTATATTTGCGAAGCTGTAACCGAAGACTGATATTAATGACTTCAACAATATGAAAATGTTTCCACCATTGATGTAAAGTGAATATGGATCTATTTCCTCTCCAAATAAATCTTTGCAATTTAAAGATTAATCAATTTAAATAATTGTAAATAAATTAATCAGTAGTAAAAGTCATGAATTGCGGCTCTATTTTAAAGTAATAGACTCTTTATATTCTTTAATGTCACTCCACCATATCAGTCTTTACTCAGCTGTCGCTGCTAATATAATCTAGTCGATTAATCGCCTGATCGTTTTAACCTCTTTAATGATCAACCATTGTGTCAATAACATTTTGATTTGGGTTTTAACACCAGGATAACATAAAACTAAAACTAAAACCAGAACAAACTTTTCAGCAAATAGTCAGTTTCAGTGTCCCGTTAGCTTCAAACTAAACTAAACGGAAACGTTACCTGGAGGAAAAGTTTAGCTAACCTAGCTTAAAGTTCGGCTAAACTAGCTAAACCAAAGGTAGCATTTAAAACACAAACAAACTCTGGCACACAGCTAAAACAACCCTGAATAAGTTGAAAATAAATAGCTGTCATTCCCGTGGGTTTTGACGGCTGTCTCTGTGGGCATGTCCCGACATTCCTCCCAACAAACTGCCGCTACAAACTCAACTTGTCCAGGCTGTTGTGAGCCGGTGAGCCGCCCCCCCTCCGGGCTAACTCCATCCACACACCCAGTGAATAATATGTAAACTCTTACCTGATAAATGTCATGGATGTGAAAGTAGCAACTACAAAAAAGTTTCCCCCACTCTTCCCTGCGTATCTCCACACACGAACTCAGTCCCCCCACTTGATTCACGAAAGGTAGGCGACGGGACGCCGGGCTCCTCCTCCACCTCCTCCCCGCATGAGGTCATCTGAGAGAGGGAGGCACATCAGCAGAGAGGCCGGGAAGCAGGACTGACTGCCGCCTCCTTCCTCCTCTTCCTCCTCTTCCTCATCTGTCTGTGTATGCCTCATGGACTTGACAGCATGCTGCAGATGTCAAGGTGCATGCATTAGGATGACTGGATTGCAGTTTAAATGGGGGGAAAACAGGAGTCTGATAAAGTTTTTCAAAACTCTCCTGCACAGACATCTCTATTTTATTTTTGCAAAAGTAGTTGTTCACTTATGATTTCTGCAAGTTTGACTCAAATTAATTCGCTCTTTTCCTGAATTTGCTGCCAATAAACAACCAACTAAAATACCTCAAAGCTTTGTCTCTATTTTCTCTGTGACAAATACCAGATGGCAAAGTTTGTTTGTTTTGTTCCAGGAAACTTCCTAGAAAATTACCAAGAAATTGCCAGCTCATAAAATACAAAGTGTGTGATGCTGATGAAAGTGGAAACAAGCAATGAGCTGCAGAAAGGTACTAATTGGACCTTCTGCTGATTGTTTTCTCACAGGTAAAGCATTGTTTTTTATTTCCAAAATTAAAAGTCTAAATGCAGCTTCAAAGCCATCGCCACAGAGCCAGGATGCATTTCTGATTGAGAATTACTCATTCATTCATTCATTCATGCATTCACTCATTCATGCATTTGGTCCATTTGGTACTTAAAATTAAATATATTTGGGCTTTTAGACAAAACAAGCAATTCGAAGATGTTGTCTTGGCCTCGAGGGTATTTTACTTATCTTTTTCTCTCATTTTATAGACTAAACAACTAATCAAAAAATAGCAGATGGATGACTCATTAATGGAAATAATTCTGAGCTGCATCTCTGATTGAGATCAAAATTTATTGTATGTTATATGGCAACTTTTCCTCCATATATTAATCGTGGGTCTGTGGTTATTTGCTACTCTGCAGATTAAGATTTTACACACAAGATATAAAAGAAGCTCATAAAACATGATGCATTGCCACATTAAATTATCAGAGGACATATAAAGTAACATGGCACCACCTGGACTGGCTGCAACATAAAAATGCTGCTTTGCATCAAATATTTATGACTGTGAGTCTTTAAAACAAGCACTTTTACTATTAATACATTTTGGTGCCAATACTTGTGTACTTTCAGACAGGCAAAATAACTAAATGACTTGTAATGGAGTATTTTCACATTGTGGTATTTTTTTCATCTTAAGCATCTGAGCACTTTTTAAAAACCACTGCCTGATTACCACACACCTGTAACTAATTTAAAATCAGGTTTTACTTTCAGTTCCTTCCTGATGCCTAAATTCAAAATGAGCAGTTCTCCCAGTATTAGCAGGTAAAGTGTGGAAGCTCCTCCTTGGTGATTAGAGAAGAAGCCCTCCATTAGGAGAGGAGGTGTCGCAACATGAGTCAAAGCTTTTATGTAAATTTCACATAATTGATTTAAGTTTGTATTAGTGGCTGTTAAAAGCAGCATGTCCTTCATTATCTTGCTGCTGAATCTGACTCTGTTGTGGGCGTCTTGACCTCAGCATCTATAGTACATATTAGCATATAGCTTAATTTAAATATCATTTCTATGGAGAGGCTAAAATGTTCTCACTGTGCAGATATGCAAAACAGTATCTAATGGATTTATAATCAAGCAAAAGCTTCAAAAGTGCAAATTAATTCTTAGGCTGCCTGATTGTTGTGATAAAATATGTTGCAAGGCTCTGTAGACTGTTGTCACCCTGGCCAGTGAAGCTCACAGTACACCTTAGTCTATGGTGACCTCATGAGGTAGTAGTATTTCATGCAGCCTATTTCATGTGCACGTTTGCATTTTAAAAGCACATTGTTGTGATACGAGTATACTTTGAGTGTGCAAACCACATCCCCTCAGTCACCCCACTCCTCTGTGTGAGGCGGTGTTACACAGTCGCTGTGTGCAGTGTTTTCTCAGCAGTGTGGTGGGCGTCGCGGGGTCAGCGAGGCCCTTCAGATGGCTGCGAATTGGGCAGACACTGGCAGTGAAATGCACCATGTCTGCAAGTCAGAAGACCGCCAACTGCTCCGCTCCTCAAACAGAGCTGAAGAGGGCTCTGAACTTCACACACAGATGGTATCAAAGGCGTGTGTGAACAGCATGAGCATCACAGAGAATGTAAGGTCGGCACATTGTGTTGATGAGACTATCATCAAGTACTTTCCCCGTGTATGAACCAGCAGATATTGTTTTTGTACTTCTCTGATGCAAACAAAAAGGCTCATGTATGAACACACGGACATGACAGAGAGAGGGAGCAAACACACGCACATGTTAATGTACAGGGGATTGAGTTGCTGTTGCTGCTGTTGTATTTTTACACTTTTGTATTGAGACTGATAACTTACACACAAAGGCCCATTCTGCATAGGTATAGCATTGCTCAGACAGTAATCATGCCCCATGGTCACAGTAGCCCAAAGTCCCAAACAGGACAGTATAACAGAGTACTGAAACATCACATTGTCAGTAAAAAAAAAATCCACAATGGACGACCTAATGAGGTGCAAACTGAAGGTTTTGCCATGGCCTTCACAGTCCACTGACCTAAACATGGTCAAAAATGTGTTGATGGACCTCAGAAGACTGTCCAGGAATCTCCCAGAACTAGAAGCCTTTCACAGGAAGAGTGGGTGGAAGTCCCCCAGACAAGAACTGAAAGACTCTTCACTGGCCACAAAAAGTGTTTACAAGCTGTGATACTGGCCAAAGGGGGTGTTGCCCAATACTGACCAAGCAAACTTTCCTGTTTAATATTTTTGAAACTTTATAATATAAAAGTAATGTAAAAAAGTAATTTTGCTTAAACTATGAAAGAAATGTGTCATCTTTAGCTTTATGTGGAAATCAGATCAACTTATACTCACTTAGCTATTTAATGAAGTAGAAACTTTGACCAGAGATGCCCAAATTTTTGTATGTGACCGTTTTACATTTTCTTTCTGAAAGTAAGGCATGAGAGAGCATATATTTTGAAGGAAAAAACATTTAGGTTAAATATATGTATATATAAAAATGGCAATTTCTCAGTTGTTACAGGAAAAACAGGCTACAAGACCTGTAACAAAACTCGCACAATTTAATCCAACTTGGTATGCTACTGAAAATAATGTGAAATTGAATCTGTTAAGGAGGAAATGGTCTCAGCATGTGCTATTTTGTCCAATGCATCATAAACATGGACATTATGCTGGTTATGATGAGGACAGGCTTTGTCAGCTGTGTGAGTTCGATGAAGCAGAAACTGATATGCACTTTTTTTTATTGTCCTTAGTTATACATCACAATCAGAGAAAGAAGCTACTCAGTAGATATTTGGACTTGTCACAGAAGGAAAAGCACAGCTGTGAATAATAAAACTAAGCTGCTTGAGTTTCAGGGTCCTGGTATTGTGCATGCTGGCTCACTGTCACAGCTTATTGGGACACTTTCATAAAACAGAACCAGCATTTATGTTATTAGTAACACCTGTTCTTTTCCCGTTACGACAAGTCAGTAAGTCTGCTGTGAAAGTCGGCCTGTGTGCACAATTAAATCCATCAGGGTTCAATCTTCAGCGCAAACATGACATGACCGAAACCTGTAATGTAAGCAGGCTGAGGAATGTAAAGTGGGAACCAACAAACTGTTTATAGTCGAGTCGGCCATCCATCTCCTCTATCTCCCTTCTTCCACCTCATTTACAATGCACCCCAGGCCTGTGTTCATGAATACAGGCCTGCTTTCATAAATCATCCCGGAAAATGATTAAAAAGCCAAGAATCCTGTCAGCACTTGACAGTGATATAAAACATACATCTTACATCTACAGCTTTTACATTTTTGGCATTAACATAATAAATGTCTTTTGCACAGGCCTACTTTCAAATAAATGCTGACAGGATTCCATGATTCTGTCTGTTCCACATAAACCAACCTCTGGGTGGATTTATGGTCTCATGCATATGGAGGTGTTTTGCCCTGCACAGGTACCAAATGGTCAAGAATAAACATGTTTGCACAGCTGTTGTGATGTAGATGCTACATTTTGTTGGAGAAATGTTCTTCCATTCAGACCATTTCACTACGTTATTGCTGGAAATAATAGGATCATCCAGAGAAACCTTATATTCAAAATACTAAAAATAGTTAAATTGGCAACAAAGAGGACTAGTTTTCTGGAAGACTTCAACAGACAGGATTATAATTGTGTCATGTACACAACTTTGATTTGTCAAGCACAAGATCCTCTGACGTCTACGGCTCAAGTTTATAAACAGTCAAATGTCGCCATCTAGTGGTCATTGTAGTTTACAACACAATACACAGCTTGAGGAATAAGGAGATCCGCAATCAAGTAATGCCACACATTTTTTTATTAAATCTAATAAGTGCCAAGCGATACACTGAAGATTTCACTGGAAAAGACAAAATACCTCACTTTACAACCCCCAACCGTCACATTAAACATACCAGAATGCCATCTGTTTTTCATCAGCTGGTAAACAACTATAGCATTTCTTATAACACTAGGAAAGGCACATTAAATGCTGGTTTATAGTATTCTGACAAATAAGCACAAGCCCATTTTCTCTTCTAAACACAGAGCTCGACAAAAGCCTTCTTTCCATCAACACTTCAGACAACCTGTCAGTCCCCTCATGCGTCGAACACTTCATGTTCGTCTTTCACAGTTGACTTAACATGGTTCCCTATGGGGCATTTTTAGACACGTTGTTCAAAACTTCCTGGGCTGCTGGATGAAAAAGGTCCGTGGTGAGTGTGGCTTCTCCACCGCAGGTCGCACCTTGCTGTGCCTCACGCTCACCGGTGTCTCTGGAAAGTCATGGCTCAGCTGCAAACACATAGAGCAAGAGTTTATTGCCCACAAAGCACTGCAACTAATCCAGTTTGCTTAGCAGAACTGAACTAGACATACAGAGTAAGAACTGGCTTTTTTAAAAAGGGGATATTTGTGTTTACCTTGTCAAGAGTTCCTGCCAGAAGAATACTGACTTGTTGCATCCTGTTGGAGGTGGCGAGGGACCTGCTGCAAGATCACAGGTTTCAAGCACAAGAGTCACTTAGATTTAAAGCAAATTCCAGTAATCTTAACATTTGAAGCAACATCAGTTTTCCATGTTCTGAGTTAACACAATTCAACCCCATTTCTTATATGACCCTGATTCCAAAGTAGTTGGATCGCTGCATAAAACATAACATCCAATAAACACCTGTTTGGATCATTCCACAGGCAAACAGGTTCATTGGTAACAGGCAATAGTATCAGGCACACTTTGTAAA
The DNA here is from genome assembly GCA_037975185.1 of Centropyge bicolor. Lineage (NCBI taxonomy): Eukaryota > Metazoa > Chordata > Actinopteri > Pomacanthidae > Centropyge > Centropyge bicolor. The sequence continues at coordinate 8,572,738 of JBBMOC010000003.1, read as the reverse complement.
ACTGCTGGTAAACACTGTTTGTTTATAAATGACTGCATTCTGCTTTAATTTATGTTTTACAGTGTCCAAACTGTTTAGAATTTAGGGTTGTAGTTTTTAGATGCAGAGTGGAAGCTCACCTCAATTTATCAGACCTCTTGGTCTCCTTCTCTGGAGTCCCATGGGGGGCACTCTCTTCCAAGCTTTTCTTGGCCACCCGCTTACCTCCAGCCTTCACTGTTGACCCAGAGAAGAAAGGTTATCTGAAACATCAGCTGGATGGAGTCATATGCTGTAGCCACCAGTGTTAACAGGAAAGCTGGCTCTCTCTTGGAAAAACAACATCCTCTACAATAACAATCTTCAGCCTTTCATCCACAGCAGCCAAATTGTAAAATGGAACAATTTGAGAAACTGCAGCAAATGCTGCTTTTGCAGTGTGATAATACTATTAAAACGACTGTACAGATGGTCAGTATGGTAGGAGGTCATTGACTCTACAGCAACTAGAGACTAAGCTGCGTGAGTGGCCTACATCTTAAACAGTTTGCAGCCCGGGGGTCAGGGATAAATCTGACAGGTCAAAATGGGATTAGAGGAGTAGGAAAAATAAAAAACATTTTTTTCAGATCAGTTTTTAAACCTCTTTAGTCTTCTAAAAAGGCATTCACATGAGAAAAACAAAATCACTCTTTGCTTCAAATACTCATAAGTCAAGAGATGTGGAGTCACAAGTACACTTTGTTTCAATTTAAAGGGTCGCATGAATCAATATCTTTCAAAATGTATTACAATGGCCATTCACACATTTAAAAAGTTCCACTTAAACAAAGTGCAATTCTCACCTAAAATGAAACTAAAAGCATTCACGTCAAGTTTACATGTAAAAAGGAGGCAGCATCTGAAAAATATCACCGATCTGCTTCTGCACAGGAAACAGTTGGTTTAAACTGCTGAATGCATCGTTAATGAGCAGAAGAAAAAGACTCTAATCAGCAGGAAAAAGAGTCAACTATAGTGCACGACTGGGTTTTTGCATTAAACTGTGCATATCTGAGTTTTAACCCATGTGGGGACATTGTGTTACTTTCACGAAGGGCCTGCTGCAAAAGACAAAAGCATGTGGGCGAAAATCACGGCTGCAAAAAAAACAGATTTTTTTTTTTTTTTAAGTCAGTAGATCACTTAGTTTGTCGCGATGCATTTACAATGTAGCAACATGTGTATCATAACAGGATGAAAAAAGCAGATCAGAAACTTGAAGCTGAGGAGTAGCTGGTTCATCGTCTCTATCTGGGTCGAGCAGAGGAAAAAAACAACAACGCTTTGGCTTCGTTGAGAGAGAAAAAAAACTAGAGTGCAAATCAAAGTTAGCCTGAAAACTAGTTTACCTGCTGGAGGGTGACCAGCTTTCAACAGAGGAGCCTCTTTGGTCCCAGTTTTGGAGAGTTGTTGCACCATTTTGTGAAAAGTTTGCGGAGGAAAAAAAGCACTAAACCTGCTCTGATCGTCCACTTTGTTGTTTTTATGCAGAAAGCGCGATGACGTCACGAGCGGCCGCAGGAAACGTGCCGAGAAAAAAGAAAAAAAAAACAACGCCTCCTTCAGTCTGTTCCTGCAGTTTGAGCCTGAAACTGAAACAACAGGTTTCACAGTGATCACTTCGAGGTCAAATCACAGGAACACGGATCTATCTGTGTGCATCGATTTAAACTGGTCTTATTTAGATTGTTGTCTAATTTTGAAAAGCCAGCCAGTGTCAAATAAAGACGCACCTCAACAATAAAATAAGATAAACATTAAGGTTAAATTAATCTCTAAACTCAACTTCTGCTCATCTTTGCATCTTGTATGAAAAGGTTGGGTGGGCATCTCTTAACAGTAAGAACTGTCAGCCATTGGTTTCTACTTATAATAAAGCCATTTTTAAAGGCTGTTAACATCATATATCACTTCCTTATTAAACTTCCCCCATAGTCACTATTTGACCCATTCAAGTGATTCGTATATGCAAATACTGAATTAGGGGAAACTGCTTTTAGTTTTTCTGCTGCACACTAGACTCATTAAAACTAAACACAATTATAAGTACATTTCAAATCATGATAACAAACTGCTCCACTCTTGAATGTAGCTGTTTTAAACTGGGTTCTGTTATTTGTTTTCTTGTTAATTATCGTTGTGTGTATTTATTCTTTTTTAGCTGTAGCATCATTGGAAATGAGTGTGCACTCTAAATATTTCTGCAGAACTGCTGTGAAAGTGCCTGAAGCTGACTTTGAAACTTAAATAAGTTCACATTATTAAACAAACTTTGTTCATAAAGACATATTAAAGCACAAACTCAGTACAACATATTAAAAAAGTGATGCATAATAACAACTCCCTCGACCACAGTTTGAAAAAAGATCTTTGTGTAATGTTCCTTGCCACTGAGTTGCTGCAAGCTGCACATATATATCTTTAAATTACACATTTAGCTCCTCTTACTGGACATATACTGATACTAAACATCAATATCAATATAGACCTGCACTGTGGTAGGACTACAGCTTTTATGCTTTAAAGCTGTAGATCATCACAGACAGATCCAGTTTACTCTGGCTGAGTGACAGACATTTTACATATATGTGTGTACGTTCTGTCTTCTCCTCTTCATATATAAACGTGTCACTCAACTTAGCAATGCTCCAACAAGTCGAACAGGTGAATCAGGAGGATGTCAGTCAAACATAATCACCTTTATGAGTGTGTAACCATGTGTGTGCATCCAAAGAATTTAGGTTACAACCTACTTCTACAGTTAAAAACAATACAAATCATCAGTGTGTCCCAGTTAATTTCTCTCACCTGCTGCTTGTCTGCAGATTAGAGTGGGTTCATTGAAATCAGTGCTTTCAGTGATTTTAACCTTCAGCTGTGCAAAGGTCAGAGTCAGGGCTCTGTCAAAACTAGCACAGGTTTAACTGAACTGTACCGCAGTGTTTTATTAATCTGCCGAGCCACCAGTGGATAGTACTTGTGTTATGTTAGCAGCACATGTATGAAGCCACGCAGTATGTACTTATGCAAATCAGACATGGTAACATATCCTTTATATTTAAAATCTCCTTCATCATTTCAGTTTGGTTCTTATATTTTTGCATATTGCTAAATGTCTGTGTTTAATTCAGTTATCACACAGCAAACCTTGAAGCAGGGAGTAGAGAAAAAACTTCCCCCGTGGCTCCACAGCAGGTTGATTCAGCCATGGAGGAGATAGTTTCCAAATGGAAGAAGCAAGGATCTGAATTAATCATATGCTATTCATTTACATACAGACTGCTACATCCTCTTATAGGAGGATGTGTAAATGTTAAAATGTGCTAATAGGTGCTGTGTTACTCCTCAGGCTCTACACAGCTTTACATGTCTCCTCTGCTGTACCATCGGCTGGTGAGTCTGGGACTTTGCAGCCGGTCACAGACAAGCGATGGAGAGCTGCACATTTGGTCATCTTAGTGTATGTGAAGTGTAGAATTAGTGCAGCTCTGTTTTAGGATATTAAGTCTGACTTTACCTTATTGCCAGGAAGCTCCAGAGGGTAGATCTGCTACTAAATATTGTTTCCTTCTCTTTCCTCCGGTTCCTTGTGTTAGGTTTAGTATTGTAATGTGATTTTTTCATTGTTGTTTAATTCATTGTTTCTTATGTGTGATATTCAGTGTCAGTATTAGGAAAGTACCCTGTTTTGTTTGGAAATGATTTTTTTTTTTTTTTGATCCCGAGGGCAAAATTGATTTGCCAAGGCATAAGCAGAGGTTGGGGTCAGTTACTGATCATTCTTGGTAGGGATTCAATGTTCTGCTCCAGGGCCCCTCAGCAGTGCAGTTTTATGAAACGCAGGTCGGCTGGTTCAAAGCGTGTTTGTGTAAATACAGTTTAATGAAACATTCTGTCCCACGGGAGCAGAATAACTGCAGAGAACAAAACTTTAAAGAGAGAAGTGATTTTGTTTTTGTGTGCAAAGAAAATAGCAGTAAACCGTTATGTTTGTTTCCAGTGAAAAGATGCAACTACACAAGGATTTTTTTTAAAAAACAAAACTGACCTTTTATTATTTTAACATGATTGTGTTATGATGCCATCTTTGTCCACATATTTCTTCATATATTTATATATCTATAGAGTTTTTAACATGGCACAAGTTTCTTTTTTAACCAGTGCTGATGAGTGTAAACCAGGTAACACGTTGTTTTTTTTTCTGTATTTACAATAAAATGAAAGAAATGTACAAGACTCCATGGCATTACACAGCTTCAACATAAAGTACAGATACAATTTGATCCCTCTGTACAATCTAACATCATTAGTTTACTATCTTTTTTAATATTTTATTTTTTAAACAGATATGAGTTCATGATCCATTTTGGCTTCGGCACGTACACGTTCCCCATCTTGACTCTTACCGCGGACCCTCGCTCACATGACTCACACCTTTCATCATGCTATCACAGCTAAGAGTTTCATAAAGAAAATAAAACTAACATCTAGACAGAGCAGGACGCACGTACCCTCCTCACACTTGTGTCCGGTGTTGTCCCTCAATAGGACCCCCAGCGTGATTCCATCTTCCATCTTCTCTACTGAAATAAAAAAATAACTTAAAAGAAACATTCCTTGATTTCCTTCTTTGGCACACATTCCATCTTTCCATCTGCCATCGCTCAGTTGAACTCCCCCCTCCATACACACACATTCACTTTACAACAAACACACTAATAAAGCCAAAGTTCATGAAAAAGTTCTCGTGTGCTCCCCGGCCCCTCGGCTCTGTTGCAGGGCGAAGATGCCCCCCCCCCCCTCTTCCTCACGCCACGAAATGAGGTTCTTGATCGTCACACAGGAGCATCTCTAGACCTATACCCAGGAGTCAGGAGAGCCGGGGTACTGCTCTGCCCGGTACGAAGGCCTCCGTGTGCTAGCGTAAAAGTCCACATAGTTGGTGGTGGATTTCAGTCCGTGGGGCTGGGAGCTGTAGTCGACCGTGGGTGGGTAGGTGATGACCTCCTCCAAGTACGGGTCGTCATAGCCGTGTGGATGCTTCAGGTACATCCTGTACGTATCGTAGTTCCTCCGGCCCGGCTCCTCGGTATAATACATAGGCTGCAAGGAAAACAAATGAACATGAAGATACAGCAGTGGAAGTAACTAACTACATTTACTCAAGTACTGTACTCAAAGTTGTAATCCTCAGGAAATGAACAGCAAATCCTGCTTTTAGTTTTTAGTGGCAGAGTGAACAGGAAATGATCCATGTATGTAATCTAGTGCAACCGTTTCAAATTCAATCTCTTCACACCACATCAGAGCTGCATTAATACTGCATTATACTAATGCAAACCGAAACATAAAAGCCTTCAATGAGCAAAACAACCAGTGGCTTTATTGTGAAGGAGTCACAGAGTAAACAAAGCATTGGTCACCAAGGTTAGCAGTGACCAAACAGGTGTCTACAAAACGAGACGTGGTCATTCTCATCATACTTTTTTGGCAGTTCAGCAGTTTTGAGGTACGTGTGTATTTTCATTTTATGCTGCTCAATGCTTCTACTCAATAGTGCAATATTGTATGTTTTAGTCCACAACATGATCTTAAAGGTCGTTAGTGGCCACTTAGCAGATTCCTATTTTCATTTTAGGATTCTTTATGATTGCGTCTTCATCAGTTCTTCTAATCTCTTGGCACGAAAGCAAATAATTACATTTTCTAATATGCCAGTAAGTAAAGTTTTCCTTTAATTAAAAGGTCTTGAACACAAAGAAAGCATGAAAACACCTGAAACCAATCTTCCATTTGATGGTAATACAACAACAAAAACAAACGTCTCAGACGTTGCAGCTAAATGCTGAATTCCTGTCTGGCTTTTTTCATCCAATAAGCTAATCAATCACTTCAAGCTCAGATGACTTTGGCCACTAATGCAACAGAAAACCGCTTCAAGGTAAATGGCAAGAAATCCAGAAGATAGATGGAATTGTGTTTGTCTGAAATAAATGGGGTAATGACTGTCCTCACACATTAACTGGTCTAAATGTGATGAGACGAAGGACACAAGAGAACTCTCTCTTTGTCTCCGCGGTCTCCTCCCTCCTTCCTCCTTCTCACTGTGCCCATTATCTGAATGGGCACACATGGATGTGTCCCGCAGTGACAGGTGCCTGAGACGCACCCAGACCATCCCAATCCCAGCAGTCACATTCACTCTGCCTCAGACAATAGCTGATGTGCTGGGTCATTCCCAGCATCGCCATTTATCCACAGTGGAATACGTGTCAGTCTCTTTGTATTAGGCAAGTGGGGTGGAAGAGCTGGTCGTCCCTGCCAGGTTTATACAGCCCGGCAGAGGGATCTCAAACAAGGGTCTTGTACCAGTGCTATCAAACATTTCCTAGAAGAAAACATTGATTCTTTTTACCGAAAGTTTGCGTTCTTAGTCTCGACAGTGAAGCCAAGTCAACCTGAAGCAAATAGTAAAAAAAATTAATAGATGAAAAATCTAAAAAAATGAATAGATGAAAAATCTAAAAAATGAAATGAATGAAAAATCATCTATAAAACAAATACATCAAAAATGATCCTGCTCAAGCTCCTGTTCTGCCTTGTAAATCACTGTAAATTTAATATCTTTGGATGTTAGACAGATGTTCAAAACCAGACATGAAGAATCACCCAGAGCGACGGAGAATTGTCATGGGCATCTTGGGACATTTCATCACCAATATGGCTAATCAAACAACCAAATCCACAGATTGAACAACAATGAAATTAATCCTTAGTTTCTGTCCTCGTGTATAAGTCTCTCCTAACATTTAAATATGGATGAAACACAGATTTGCTTCTGACTTGAAACGTTCAAGATTGTCAGACCTTTCCACCAATACCTGAAACTTATAGACAACATGAGAGCCATATTTAAAAACTGTATGCACACATCACTCTGTGCACCTTGTACTGCATTAACCTGCATGCTCAAATGTGCTGTGCATGTTGCATGTGAGTCCTGCACTGCTACTATGTCATTGTGGAGGGAGCTGTGTGTAGTTGTCTGTATGAGTTATAAACTTGTGTATTAATAACTAAACTACTGCACACACAAGAATAACTGTATAAAATAATGCACAAGTAACCCAACTTAAAAGATTAGAGTCACATTGAATTGTGGAAGTAGTCTCATTGGCTCCCATGGCAGGGCCGACAGATAAACCTGTACGGTAGAAGGTTTATATTCACCTGTGTTCTTCTGGGCTCCTCTCTTGTGGGTGATGAGTAGTAATATGGAGAAGGCTGTCCAGACCCTGGGAAAACATTTAGATAAAAAGAACAGTTTTGTGGGACTTGATGCAAATACATTTCATTTCATATCAGTGAAAAAGTCTGCACATCCCCATCGGGCAAATGTCTGTATTTAGACAGAGCGGGATCAAGAAGTGCTATGCTGAGCTGGGGAGAGAAATAACGCCAAATAATTGAGTTGGCCACTGCTGTTCTGTTGTTTACATAGCCCATGGGATGGGTATTTCAGTTGGCACTTCATCCAACCGGTGGAATCCTGAAACGCAATTTCCACTTCACTATGTAACGCATTGGACTGTTGAGGCTGCGGCTCTGTTTGTTTACTCTGCCCGCCCCCTGCTCCCGCCAACCAGAGAGGGCTGGCGAGAGCTCTCGTCTGGCCAGAGTATGTCCGGGTACCCACTCACTGCCTCTGTGACTTTGGGTCTGCCGACAATGGCGCCATTGTGGAGTGTCCACCACTGGCCGGAAAGTTCACTGTACTGCTGTGCAGACCGTCCTCAGCTCAAAAACATCTCTGAAGGGGTCTGAGTGAAAGCAGCTGACTGTCTCACGGATAGAAGGCTTCAGGGGAAATGATAAGAGAGGACGGTCTTGGCAGGGAAACTGGCCATGGAATCTGCTTGGAGCGCTATGAGGGATAAAATAGATAAAGCCCTGCACGGAGAGGACCATAGGGCAGCGTAGAGTACGGTCTGGTGCTGATAGTGGATACTGTGTGAAAAGGGTTTTGAAGACAACTGACATGCAAGATGTAAGAACTTAAAATAGCTTACACATGTGCGCATTGTTTGTGTACCTGTATACTGGTTTTTATGGATACTGTTGTCCCCTTGGTAATTATAAAATTGCATAGTTGACTGTGCTCTCTGATAATCTCTGATAGTGTCTCTATGCTCTTTGATGCCCAGCATGGCAGGAGACGACGTGGCACTGGCAGCTGTGAAAAGAGAAAGAGAGAGGGGGAAAAAAACAACACATTTTAACATTGAATTCCAGAGGTTTTCCTGTTTCGCTGGTGGGAGTCTATTTTCATCAGGCAGCGTCTGTGGCAAACTAGAGCCTTACCAGGGTGGTTGACCGGGGACATCTGAATAGTGCTGGTGGGCAGGGTTGGCTGGGACTTGAACCTGTCCCGTTCAAGTGTTGACACTGGAGTGAGGAAATGGTTTTGGTTCCATCCATCCTGTCAGGATAAACAGAGGAAAAGCAGTGGTTTAAATAACTAGAGCAGTATCTAAACTCTTATGTGATATTTTTAAAAATGCTTTTTGTTATTGTTAAAAGGCACAGTTACATTTTTTACTTTCTAACCTTTCTTTTTTTCAGTTAAAATCCAAAAATACTGTACACACATAACAACATTGGATTATGATCTGCATCACAAGTCTCAAAGATCTTACTTTCTTATAGATGGTGCGCAGGTCCCGGTACTGCCACAGTGTGTTCAGCACCTGAGCAGTCGCTTTCACCACCTTCATAGAGTATCTGGAAAACAGATGATGTCTTTTTAAGTCTTCCTAAGTCATTTTAAATTGCACTGTAAATATTAGAGCAGAGTTTGACTAGAGGAGGAGAGTGCCCTCAGTTTGTGTTAACCTGGAACATTACTGAATATATAGCAGGCTGGAAATGGCTCCAGTCCTGTTCCATCATTCCACAGAGACTTGAAACCTCAATGCACACAAAACAACCTTCCCTGTGGCTATATTAACTGTGTGTGTGTGCTTGGGAGTGTTTGTGTAAAAGTCCCACTGCGCAATGTCCAGGACAGCCTGTACAGTCCAGCCACCGGCCACATATGGCTGATGACAGTGCATGTGAGCACGTGCACATGTTAAGCGAGTCAGGTTCGTCTGATTGTGTACGCAACACCCTCACTAAAGACGTCGGGACAAATACATGCCGCTGTAGCACACCTGTCTCCTCTGCCCTTGGTGATGTTGACCAGCTTCTCGATGCCGCCTGTGTCGGCCAGGGCCTTGGCGTTCTCCATGTTTTTGCTGGTGACCTCGTGCAGGGTGCAACAGATGGCCGCCACGGTCTCGTCCGACAGCAGGGTGGTGTTCCCCCCAGGGAGACGATTGACCAGGTCCCTCATCGCATACTTCCCTGAGAGGGAGGAGGGGAAGTGAGACATCCAGCAAATACATTATGAAGTACTGTCCAGCAGGTTTGTGAGAAGAGGCTCGTGCACAGAGAGAAGAGTAGGTAAGCTGCACGCATATTGACATTCATTACATTTTTTTAACATGTTGCATAATATATAAGTAGATATCTGCCACAGTGACCTAAACTACATTTTGTTCTTTTTATATCATGAATGATATATTAATTTTGCTTAAGACTGCAGTGAGGTAGGCAGTTTTCCTAAATGACATTGCGTTATCATCGCAAGGACGTCCGGCTGTGTGTGCATCCTGGTGTTAAAAAAGGATTGTTTCCCCTATCTCTCCTTCAGCAGAGCAGCCCGGCTGAGAGTCCTGAACACATGCAGCACAAACACACACACACAACCTAAAGCACTTTAAACCAACACTGCAACTCCTCCCTCCTCTGCCTACAGGCGTCACCTCTGCATTGCTGGAACTGTAACTCCTCATTAATTCCACAGAGAGAGCATATAAAAACTTGTCTTTCATTAAACAAGACTGTTTCGCAGAACAAAAAAAAGGGCTGGAGTGAGATGAAATGAAAAATAATAACTAGTAGTTAAAATGGTTACACAATGGTCTGGTTCTGTTTCTGCGTTTGATGATTTAAAACACATTGTTTAGCAGTGTTCATGCTGTCAGGAGGTTTATTATACAAACATGAAACAGATTGGGATGAAACATGTTAAATATACATATTAATGCACAGTCAAATGTCCACAATACTGTATGTTTAGCATTGCTGGGTGTGTCTCAGTATAACTCTGATACACTCTCCAATTTCACAAGGATCCTACTGAACGTACCTGCTTCTAAATCCTATGTCCTTTCTCAGCAGTTAAAGTATTTGTATGCACATCCATATGCATTAGTCACGTTTTGTGCATGTAGCCAAGCTAAACCCATTCACAGCATGAGGAAAGAATTAAGAGTCCTCATACTTTGTGTATCATCTCATTCAACTCATCTGAATCTGTCACAGTCGGAAATGTTAGTTGTTTCGACGGTGTGACTCCTGACCTATGAGCTCCTTGTTCCTGACATCCAGCGCCATGTTTCTCAGAGCCGTGGCCACCGAACACACCACCCTGTCGTTATCCATCCGCAGCAGCTCCACCAGGATGGGCAGTCCCTTCTCCTTACGCACCGCTGCACGGATGTAGGCAGCAAACTGTTCAGACAAACAAAAAAAGAAAAACACACAAAAGGCATTAAAGCTTCAAAAGGCTCTCGATGCCAAACGGCAAAATACATGGTGTGTATTCTAGCATGTGTGATTCCAAGTGTAAACTAACTATCAGCGTTGACACAGAGGAGTTGAGCTGTTAAGTCCTTTTTAACCAGCTGAATAGATGCTTTGTCTATAGTGTCTAAAATCAAAAAGGAATGTGTGCATTTGTTTGCGAGTACACAGATACACAAACATTGATACCGTACCTTCCAGTTGCCGGCTGACAGGTTCTGGAGGGACCCAGCGGCGCCTTCCAGGGTTGCGGGATTTGAGCTTTCAGCCAGCAGCGTCAAGTAAGGTTTAACCACAGAAGGGTGCCACAGCATCTCTGCCCCCTTGGGAGACTTGGAGAAGCCGGGGATGGGTCCGACACCGTCCCACTGAGGAAACAAACAGTGTGTAGTCAGGGTGAATACAGGTTGTGATTCTCATGTAAAACAATACAAAAAGAACACCTAATGCAACTAAGGCAGGAAGGGGAAAAAAGACAAGCCTGATTAAAATTAAAACACATGTAAATGACAGTAATAGTTGGACAGCTGAGAGGTGTCGGTGGTCTATTATATTATAGTAAGAGAAAACTTCAAAATGTTATTAAAAACAATGTAGTGTAAACAGGTTACACCTACATAATTTTCTGTGTGTCATCAATTTTCCAGCAAAAAAAATCCATTAGCATTGAAAAAAATCATCACTTGAGGCTGAAAAGCATTACTAGAGGCTTTGATTTTAACAAGCTCATTATTTTAGCAGGAGAAGACGCCTACCCCCTTCAAACACAGTTGTAAAGAATTAAATAAAGAAATACAATCGCAAACGTTTTACCATGAAAAAAAAAAAATCCATTAGCACTTACGTTTCTATAACAGTGACAGACATTGGTGGTTTGGAATCACCAGTCTATTTTTTTCTTCTTTCCTTCAATAATGGATATTTTAATATAGATAATATATTTATTTTTCAGATAAACAGTGTAATTCAAATCAAATGTATTATTTACTTGTTAAATAATTTTGGCCCAAAAAGAGAATAATGAAATGATTAAAGCTTCCATTTAGTCGATGTCCCCACAGTTACTGTTGAAGACATTTTTCCACCAAATATCCTTCAACTATAAAGTTCTTTTCCAGTCCAGAAAAGCATAACTGACTCTAAATTATTATTGAACCACATCAGTGCTACAGGGTTTTCTAACTATCTGGGAACCTACTCAGTGGTTAGATTGAATAGGTTTTATATAAGATATGTGATGTGTCAGCCCATAGTATGCTCAGCTGATATTCAGTGATCCAGTTCCTGTAGTGCTGACCCCAGACTAACCTTCTGTTTCTATTTAGAAATTTGAAGAACATGCCTGTTAATTCCAGCTTATTATAGGCACTTGACACTGAAAGAGAAAACTATTCCTTTTTATATCTGCACAGATTTTGCATCCAGCTTCTTTCACCAATGACTGATGATTTCATACTTGCTCATTTAACTGTTTACTGGTCTTTGTCTCTTCCTGCACATTCACTTGTCAGTCTGGTTGAACTATTGTACCGTGTTTTGTTCTCTATGACTAAAAATTACTTCTTTTACAAAGCCTTCATGCAAAATAGCATCTATTTTTTAAGACAATCTAACATCATGAAAGGCCATTCAAAACTATTGCAGTAGTGGAGTAGTCGTCTTCCCAGCTGTCTGACTGTACTGAACTTTTGAACAGTACTGTTGAATAAGTGTGGACAGTACAAACTTTTCATTGATTGAAAAACAGTTTTATTTAAAAAGCCCCACACTCACCGTCTCCTCCTGCAAGCTCTTTTTTTTCTTCTTTTTCTTCCTGCCCCAGCAGCTGGAGTCCACCTCTTTACTGGGCGACTCACTGCCCAGTAAGCCGTCCAGCTCCTGCCCCCCTATGAGTCTGGACGGCGGCAGCTCCAGCTCCAGACGATATGACAGGTTCCTTAGAGTGCAAATACAGTTCTCCACAATCTGACGGCAGGCAGAGGGAGACAGGGAGTTTGGGTGAGTATAGTCACAGCAGCGGCTTTCTAAATCACCATGACAAAAGCTTCGCCACAATAAAGTGTGTGCAGCACGCTACAGTATCTCCAGCCAGTGTGTGGTACACAGGCCTGATATTCACAGCGTTACAAATCAATTAGTTATGAAATCCAAGTTCGGAATTCGGTTAGAAAGAATATCTGGACCAGAGCAAATAGATTTAATTCCACGCTGTATGAGTGCTGCACAGGTTTTGCCTCGGAGAATGTCAATGAGCATATACGTCTGACAAAATTAAGACGCAATCTCCACATTACAGATGGGCCACTTGACTTTTAATATCTTTTATGGTGCACAGTGATTTCATTTCTACCGCTCACATTAAAAAAAAATTAATATACTTTAAACCAGCTCAATGAGCCGGTCTATCGTATTCTGAATGTCGACTGTTGTGCATGTATGGCTTTTTGCTTTTGGTAATAAAGTGCATGAAATAGTTGCTGCTAGATGCTGTGAAAGTCATTCAGACACAGGCAATGAAATGATTCAAACAGGGTTAAGTAGGATTTTTCCCCAGAGCCTCTTATCATGTGGTAGCATGTTTTCCTCCCGGCTAAGTGTGTAAGTGTGTGAGTGTGTGAGTGTATGAGTGCGTGTGTGTGTGTGTCTTGCTGCGTACCTTGCTGTCGAAGTCAGAGGTGTTTACACAGGCTTTGATGACATAGAGTAGTGAGTCAACTAGGCCCTCACAACTGCGCATCTGTTTCCGGGCCTCCTCACCAGCTGAACTCAGGTTCCTTTTAAAAGCACATCACACACACACACACACGTACACGCACACACACAAATAAATTAGGCCTTTGATTTGGGGCTTTGCACAACAAACAAATGAGCATACGCGAATACACAACAAGGCAGCTGTGTGGTGTGTGTGTGTGTGTGAGTGTGTCCCATTTGAATGTGTAATGTGGGTTTTGCCATCCCCACACACCATCCATAATGTATGAAGTGTGTGTGGTCTGACTGAAGTCATTATAGCACTTTGCTGAGTAAATAAGGAACTAAGTGCGCTCGCTCACACAAACAACCATATCTGTGTGTACAAAGAGGTATACACACACACACACACACACACACACACACACATACACATACACATACACATACACATACACATACACATACACACACACACACACACACACACACACACACACACACACACACACACACACACACACACACACAGGCTGGCACCAGTTAAAGGCTAAAGTCTTCGTGTACCACAATGTCTTCAAAGGAACAAGCCCCAGGAGAGAAGCTGGGAATATAACATCATTGACTGTAATGACGGTTTTAAAACAGACACGACACGTCAAAATTATATCTTTTGATCAAAACAGGCACAATTACCAATGCTGATGGATTTTTTCTTTCAATGTTGTGTATCAAAAACATCATTTATGAAAAAATAGACACTACTCTGACACTGATACTGATATGAATGTGACTCTTAATTGGTCTTCATTGGTTTCTGTGTTTACATCTGTGGTAATTCTGTATCTTCAAAGACAACATTAACATGGTTATTTACAGCTCATCTCCTTCCACGCTGGCTGTAATAGCATCAGTTGTCCACCTAGGGGTGCTAGTGCCAAGTGTGTTCATCAGGTGGTTTACCTCAGACAGCCTGTGGTGTTCCTCAGCACGAGGGAGGAGTGGAACTTCAGCTTGTGGTCGTCATCGAACGTGGAGCTGCTCCATCCAGAGTGAGGGATGATCACAGTGTTGGTCAGAGTCGTTAAGGCGTCCCGAATGATTGTCATCTTGACGGCGTCACATGACGACAGGTTCCACAGCACCCCTGCGGAGACGCCCACACGCAAACACAGGCATTGAGGGGAAAAAACGGGCTTGCAAACCTCCAGTTATGTCAGCTGTCGTGTGCAGTTAGGGGGACCCAGCAGCGACACCTGCAACTCGGGCTGATAATAGCTCGGTGTGTGTGTGGATGTGTCCACAAATAAACTGATGCAGACACACAGAGAGAACCCAAGTGAAAATAACCCCTCTCTTTAAAAATGAAACATTAGCTCTTGCATCAAGGATTGATACATTCACATCAAATTTCATCTCGGCAGAATATCCTCAGGGCGAAGATTATTAGCTTGAAATGAAGAAAAAAAAGGAAAAGAAAGAGGACGGGGCAGAGATCCATATGGCAGAGGCTCACTCATTTGAATTTATGCCATCATTTCACTCAATTCAAATATACTTTTGGTAACCACTGATAATCATGCGCAGCCCGGGCATCCTTTGATGCTGCATCTGTCAAGGATTAGCCAGCATGTAGCATGTTCTTCTAATTAGTTGCCTCTTGCTGCTAGGCTTATACTAAGGCACAGGCCGACTTCTGCAGGGCACTGGCCACCTTGGAGGAGGCGAACGCTGCAAGAGCTGGAACCTAGCATAAAGATGAAGGGATACATACATTAATGCAACCACAGCAAAACTACAAAGTGCATGCACAGTATGCACGTGTGTTAATGGTCAACATGTGACTGCTTCATGATTTTGCTATTGTTTCACACACAGTACACAACCTACAGACCAGGCCAAGCTATTACACTGAACTCTGTGTGTGTGTTACCTCATACGGAAGGACACCTCATTGCGAGAGGTCAAAAATAAGTATCCGCTTTCCTGACTTCTTTTCTTAACCTCACTGTTTATTTCCTCTCAGCACGCTGCTCCCTTGCTCGCTCTCTAATTGAACCAATGGAGACAATAATAGTCTATAATATGGCCCAGGAGCCCAATTCAAACAGTGCTGGCAAGAAGCTGTATAGACAGATATGTGTCTGCCAAGAAGTGTCTCCTTCAGTTATTTCATCAACAGCCATTTCACTCACTATTATCCTTATTAACACTACATCAAAGTGTTTTAAAGCCAGTTAAGATCCCGAAGTGAACTTTCATTATTTCATTTTTTATTTTGACAAATTATCAAGACAATGGTGAAAATTAAGTGACACTTGGCTCTGCAGAGTTGGTATGCAGCATGTGCTTCTTATCAGAACTTGCCAGGAGAGTACGTGGGGCTGCATGCCGAAAACCCTAGTATCAAGCAGACTAACGTCTTTGCTCTACGGAGGCAGAGGGATACATTTCAATCAAAACCTTCTGTGGCGATCGAGCTCGGCATCTTGTGCAAGCACGTTCAGGTCCGTGTTTGCCTTTCTCACGGGATGCTTGGACACACAAGGATTGCAGTGAAATAGGACCGCTAATGTGGCGGCAACACAAAAATTCTCACGCCTCCTGACCATCTTCCCCCGGTCCTTTCACCTGCACAATCCGCTGCCTCTCCGGTTAGTTCCTCCACACCCACGCTAATGTCAATTTGTAAAACATTCTCTGCAGGATTTCAGACTCGTCCTATGGAGGCGGAGGCATGTGGGAGAAACCAGCACGCAAATTCACTGAGTTGTGACTGACAGCGCTGTCAGTGGTGCAACACCAGTGGCAATACCCATAAGTCAAATCTGACAGTCAGATGGAGCCGACCTGCTTGTGTGTGTGTGTGTGTGTAAATAGAGGCCTAAACTGTGTTCGCTGCTCTGTGGTATGCTCTCAGGTGCCTTGGCCTGGCTTTGAAACACTGACCCAACGTAAACAGTGTTGTGACACCAGGGCCAACAGTCTATCCAGAGCCAAAGCTCCAGAGATCAGAGAGAGAGAGAGAGAGGGAGAGAGAGAGAGGGAGAGGCTCAATACAGAGAAAATATGAAACTCTTTAAAATGGAAAATGTTTAAAGCAGCTTTTGAAGCACTGATCCAAGAACTAACCAAAGTGAAAACTAGGTGGACATTTGCCTGCCACTACTGGGATAATCTGCAACCATTTACCAGTTTTGCATGTAAATCATAATGTCACCTCTTCATTGCAAGACTTCTTTGATTTTTCACATCTGCTTTTTCTTTTGCCACAAGCGACACAAGTGACATGCCAGTGCAAAGCCTATCATAACTTCACAGCACATGTTGCAACGTTTTTATAAGACATCCTCCCATTCGTAGTATGAGCTCATAAAGAGACAAGACAAGATTAAACAAATTCATCATGGCATGAAAATGGTGGGCTGGATGACAGAGACATTGATTTCCTCCTGCAAAGGTACAGAACATAGGTCTGTGATCAGATTGGTATTTTCACCTCTATTAGATGCTTGATAGAAGTTTGCAGTGATTTTGCAAGCAGGCACACTCAAACAACACATTGCACAGGGTAAAAATGTTTGGGTGCTTGGTAACTCTTTGTCAATATGGCACATGGATATTCAAGTCAAGACAAGTTAAGTTATTTATATAGCCCAATATCATAAATGACAGTTTGCCTCAAGGGGCTTTACAGCATCATCTATCCTTAGACCCTCAGGTCTGAGCTTCCAAAAAAAAAAATCCTCGGAAGAAAAAAAAATGAAAGAAACCTTTAGAAGAGCAGCAAAGGAGAGATCACTCTTCCAGGACATGCAATAGGTGCCGTGTGTACAAGAAGAGACCAACAAAAAAAAACTGCATAACATCTACATGTATCTGTAATTTTAGAATACTGGTCTACTATATCCAACCACTTCAAAGCTGCCTCATTTACATGTTACTGCAACCTGCTCACAAGTCACCAAAAGCTGCATATTTCCCACAGTAGAGTTACCACAGTGCATTTTTCCCTTTGATGCCACAATGCCAGCAGTTCCTCCAAGCTTCTAGTATTACTGTTCACCATGGTTAAAACACAACCCACAACCATGTCTCTACTGACTCCCAAAATGTCCTTTGGCTTCATGGACAATCTTCATCTCTTAAACCACAGGTCAGCATGTCATTGACTTCCTGAGGTGGCCGTTTACTTCACTCTGTGAAAAGCTGCTGATCATTCAGAAACTGCCCAATTTATTAACCTTTCAATTTTTGGGAGTTGAACTGGAAACTTGTCAATGCTGCATCGACTAAAGCTCAGACGAGCAGCTTGGTGTGTGCTTTTCAGTCTAGTGGGCGTTTCTCATTTTCTCCCTCATGCAGCGGAAGTCACTGCATTGCTGCTTATGGCTATAAATGGATTTATTTTTGGATTCAATTTAGTTTCTCATTTCTCATACGATCAAAGGGTCTTAACCTCCTCGTTCTTTGCTCTCAAACAAAACAAACACAGCAACTGATGCCAACGCTTGGTGACTGGGTCTATGTGTGGTGAAGCTCCTCTCTAAATCTTTGTTTAAACTGGAAAAAGTTTAACTTTTTAAAGAAGTATTAGTTTGACAAACTGCAAAAATAGTTAGGGAGAGTACTACATAATTCAAGTTTACAGTTTCCTGTAAGCGAGCAAAATAAAAAACCCCCACAATAACAGGATGGTGTTAAAATATGTAATCTGCATCCTGTGTTTTCTTTTATATTTGACTGTCTGCCAGTTTATTAAGGTGCAACTGACCTCAAATCAAACACAATACACTGTGTATAAATACCAGTACACTTGCTACAACTCAAAATCTCCACACCAGAAGGAGGCATTTGTGACAAGACAATATAAGCTTTAGTAGAGAACTGGCACGAGCATTATTGATAGTACTATTGCTTCACAAAACAAGATCCAGAGATTTGTCTTTTCGAGCAACAGATGGGGAGTATAGACGAGAGCGTGCCAGCCAAATCGATGAGCTCCTAAATGAGTGACTCCTTCCATTTAACAAAAATCTTTTTTTCTGAAAGAACAAAAATTATCTTTAAATGCACTCAGCTGCACTCAGGGCTGAGAACAGGCTCTCAAAAGCCAAAAGCTCAAACACAATGAAATCATGATTAGGAATGTAGATGGGTTTGCCAATGTAAAGCCAAAAAAAGGGAGAGCGACGTAATATCTAAAACAGACCAATAAAACACTGCTTTTACGTGTTACATGTGTGTGTGTGTGTGTGTGTGTGTGTGTGTGTGTGTGTGTGTGTGTGTGTACATGTGCCAGTTTCAGGCGTCCCGGGTATATGGAGCTAATGCTGTGAGGTTTGGCCTTCTGATCTGAGGGGCTGTTTGAGGACAGAGCTTTAACCACAACAGCTGCTGGAAGACAAGGCAGGTACCGGAGCTGGGGTCGCCCCTGTGCGTCTCCACAACATGACCTCTGACTTGGAGCCAGGGGGGGCTGCAGCTAGTTGTTATGAAGCACAGGTGACACCTGGACCTCCCAGCGGAGTCGAGACGGAGCCACTGACACAATGGAAACCCGAAAGCTTCTCAGGCTAAGTTCTGACACCTGGCTGGTTTCCTCACTGCCTCCGACTACACTCATGTGCTTTCGGAGGTGTTGTAATTAATTTCTGTAAAACATTGTCCAAACAGTGCTTTAGAAGTAGAAATGAGCTGCTGTTGAGTGAATGGTTTCCGTCTGCACCTCTTAAAGGTTTGCTGTGGGATGCCCTTGTCATCCAGCTGAAAGCTCTTTATGCGGATTCTTCTCATCAGCTGTAATTAACCAGAGGTGATGCAGCACTGCTGACCTTTTCTAATTGCTCCACATCCTCGGGCCTGCACTACCAATTAGCCACAGCGGGCTCTCAGACTTGTGGATGAAAGGGAGGGTGGAAAAAACCCCCAACTTAAAACGGAACTTGCATTAAAGCAGCTTTATCTGATTGGGCCACAAATGTCTGCAGAACCTTTTGAAATTTGAAAGAAGGGAGCGAATAATGACTTTTTTTTTTGTAGTTTGCAGCCATTAAATCTTATATTTAACACAAGCTATGACTATGAGCAGAGTCAAATTAATGTTGTCCTTTGGTATGTGTGAAGCAAAGTAAACAGACACTTAATATACACTGAATATACAAATGCGACAGTGTTGTTTTCCTTCGGGGGGCCGCTGGACAGTAACTCGAGACCACGTTAGAGCGGGGGCTGAAGTCGAGCTCCAACAGCTGACTCAGCCACCTGGGAGCCAAAAGTCTTGGCTTGCTTATTTCTGTGGTGCTCCACCCCGATCCTAAACAACATGGATTTAAAGCCTCTTTGCGGCTCTTAGACGACACACAGACCAATGCAGAGAAAAGCAGACTGACAAGCAGACTGTCAGGGGTCGTTGTTTTCCGACAGAGACGGAGCCAAATCACTCCGCATATGAATCCTGTGAAAGTGTGGCTTCGTTCCTTTGCATGTATCATCCGCGGTAGTGACAGCAGCACAAGCACCTCGAGGAAAAGCCTCCATGACTCAGATAGTACGACAATCATAATCTCAGGATAGACTGCAGTAAAGCAGGCTGTTTAACTGTTTTAGTCAGAGCATCGTAATCCACTCTTAATCCCTGGGAGCAACATCATATGGTTAACCATGACATACTGCACCACATGAGCACGAGCTACGTTCAGGGACCACAAAGAGTCATGAGCAACCAAACCAAAACAGCCCTGTAGCTGTCTCTGCTAAAACACCCTCGAGTTTGTCAGGTAAATAATTGAGTATCTTGTGCACAGTGTTCCTGCCCTGCTGTAACCTCACAGACTGCCTGAGGAGCTAATGTGGGAGGTAGGCATGGGAAAAAAAATTAACAAAGGGGATGGTGGTGGGCGACAGTAGTATTAAACATGACCAGCTGATTAATGGATCAGTTGATCAGCCAAACATTAGACAACAATTTTGATAACTGATTGTTTAAACCTGTAATAACTGACTTTTTTTTTTCCACTTAAGGGCAGAAACAAGTTGTGAACATGACACAGACACATCATCCCCTTTTAAGATGATACAGTGAACTTGTTAACAAGCAGTTGCTTATTTAAACATCCAGCAGTGGAGCAAAAAAAAGAAATGATGGAAAAACATAAGCATACATTCTGAGTTATGTTTGTGTCCACCTGAAAAATACTGACTCTCTCACTGGTTTTGGTCTCGACCAACTCCTGAGGGAAACATCTGACCCTTTACCTGCTAAATGCTCCATTACATTCATCAGCTAGTCTTTAACTGTCTGCTGTTTGGGGCTGAGCAGGTAGTGTATGTTTATGGAGCTTTTTTTCCACTGGAAAGAGCTGCCTGCTGGAAACAACTCTGTGAGAGCGAAGCCGGACAGCTGAACAATGAGCTGAAACTTGCTGTAGAGCTTTGTAAAGTCGAGGGGAGCTGCAGATTCAGGCGATTGGGTTTTTCTCATTGACATTTCATTTAGTCTTAAATGTAGAAAAAAACATTAAACAATCTGGTTCCAGCATCTTAAATGTGATGATTTGCTGCTTTTCTCGCTTTTTAAAAGAGAGTAAATTGAAAAATTATAAATAAATAAATTGACTTTTTGGAAAAAGAACAACCAATTTCACTTTTTTTTCATCATTTTCTGAAATTTTACAGAGTGATTAAGTCCATTAATCACTGTTGAAACTAATTATTAGATGAAGCCCTAGATGGCAGGAAGAATAACTTTGCTTCCCTTTCATGCCAGATGGAGACAGTGCATCATTATTATGTGGAAGAAGGCAACAATGGGAAGGAGGAATAAAAAAAAAAGTGAATACCACAAACTGAGAAACTACGACACTCAGAATTCACTTCACAGTTTATAAAGATTAAATATTTTCTCCACACGTGTTCACTTACCTGTGACGAGCTCCCGCACTTCTGCATCCACAGTCTTCCTCAGCAGGCGGAGCAGAGCCGGGATACCTCCGGCGTTCCTCACGCCGATCTTGTTTTCATCCATAGATTTGCCATAAACGAGGTTCCTCAAAGCTCCACAAGAGTTCCTCTGGACCTCAAGGACTTTGTGGTCTAGCAGGTCCACCAGATGTTTAATCCCTCCCAGTCGACACACCTATGGGCAGCGTGAACGAGATCACACGTCACAATCAAGATTCTGACCACTAACAGCATTTTTTTTTATTCCAGTGAATACACTGTGGAGAGCAAAATCATGCATTTATTCATGTGACAAGAGAAGCTACACACAAGAAATTTATTCATGCCAGATACAAATTATTTGGAAAAGTAATGCTAATCTATGACCACAGAAAAAAAGCCTTAACCACAGGAGATAGCAGTTTGACAGACTACATTTACATTTTCATCTGGAAAAAAAAGAAAAAGCATTGTAGGAAAAAATAATTCTAGTGAAAAAAAGCTTCCTGCTTTTTATTCTATCGTATGAATTATTTTGTGATATGTTGACATTTGGCATCTGAGAATAAAAAGTCCTCATTCTGTGCCTTCAATCAAAATTCTTTCACCTACATGCATTACAGTGTAAGAAGGACGAGCTTGAGCTTTAAGGTTTGACAGGAGGAAAAAAAAAGTGGAAGGACGATTTTCTGTGTGTGTGTTTAGTTTTGTAAAATTGTTACTGTATACTATGGTTGTTTTTTTTTGTCATCGACTCATGAGTGAGCAGTGAGTCGGATCTGTGAGTAGATTTCATCTCTATAAAGGGTCTGTTGAGCCATTTTATCCAGCTCTGGACGCACTCTTGGCATTTATATAAAGTGTAGTGCCCGTTCAAAACGTGCCTGTTAAGAACGGGATGATTGCTTGGCCTCCGGTATTTCTGCTCGCAGCTCTCTTGAGAACCACTCATCCAAACCACTTCACACTTGACACTGCGCTTCCTTGGGTCTCGAGTGATACACTAGCCATAACATAGGTGCGTAACCTTACAATGCTGGAGTGAACATGTTATTTGTGTGCAAAGACTCACATGAAGATTTTATTTTAAAGCAGAATATTGGTTTGTGGACTGTGTTCACAAAGGACTGTTCGGCTTGGAATTCTAATTGTTTGTCTTTGTTTTCTCTTTCGAACAGATAAATTACCTTCCTGAGGGTTTTGTTTACAACGTCTGGATTTCTTGCCCTGTAGGACCAATTTTTTGGGACGTTGTTGCATTAAAACAAATGGCTGGTGCTTCCAAAATACAACTTGTTATAAACTTCAACTTACTTAAACATGAATGCACAGAAATAATGTGTAATGTGTAATGTTGACCAAGTCATTCTAATAAGACGCAGCATGGGATCATCAGCACGACACCTACCTCTGCCTTAACTCGATTATCGCCATAACACAGGTGCTGCAGGTAGGCGGCTGCATTGGCCTGCACGGAGGGGAAGTGGTGCTGCAGCATGTGAATCACCTCCATCAGCTCTGGGTCACGCCATGCAAACTCTCTAGAATTAAAGGTGGGGTGAAAAGGTATCAGCACGACGACAGAGGCAGAGAAAAAGCCGTCTCCTTATGAAAAAAACCCATGAAAACAAACAGGCAGAGTTTTCCTCAAAATGAATACTTCAGCACCTCAGGGCAAACTGATAAGCCCAGGAAATTACATTCACATCCGGTTCTATGCAACAATCCACTTTGGTCACACTTGGATAGCTGCTTCTCTCAATGTGGTACACTAAAGAAAGAAGAAGTGGGGAATGCATCACCTCTATACTGCTCATGAAATATACTTTGGAACCACTTTTTAGACTCTACAGTCAACAAGAAAAATACTCTGTTGTGTATCTATTGGCATGTTACTGAAATTTCTTTTGTCCTGATTAAGAAATAAATTGCAATGAGTAGGAACACTGGTGTTAGAGTAGTGGCAGACATGCTTGTGTGAGTGTGAATTATATGCAGCAAAACCCCAGCCTGGTCAAGCTCCTTTCATCTTGATTACACTACGACACAAAGAACCAAAGCTGCAAGTACACTGGTGGATTTCCCTGGACAGAAATCCTGTCAAATATTCTCAGGGAAATTTTTCTCCAGCGCACTTCCTAAACAGACCGGGGTCATGGTGGCTCCCGTGCCGCACTCGTTTCAGGTAGTCTCACTAAAGCAACACACACGGGTATAAAGAAAGCTCCCATTGTGCAAGGTCGGGGGTTTACTGCAGAGGTCAGCCCACTCACTATGTTACACGTCTGTACGACAAGAGCGGACGCAGCACTTCGGTCTATGTGAGAGTCTATTGTTAAGCGGCCAGGCATAGCAGAGCCTGCTTAAAGGTTGGAGCTGCATGTGACTACCCAGGAGGCTCCTTGTTTGAATAGTAAGAGGAGACTGGTGTTGACCCAGCAGAACAGGGATGCTTTGTAAGCATGAGTAGTCCCCCTTGGATGACTGGTTCCTGCTACACTAGGCTGGCTACTAATCACTGACCACACCTATTAGGTTAGAAGCACAGAATGCTAAAATGTGAGCTTACCTGGGATCCTTCTGAATGCTGTCTATGGAGGGCGAGCGAGTGGCGCCGTCATCCATGACGACAGCCTGGCGGGCGTAGTTGGGATCGGAGGGCCGGTACTGTGCCGAGCGGTACGGGTCGGCATAGGTGGCTGCTGTGTTGAGAGCATAGTTGTTTCTTTGGTAGATCATGGCACTGCGCTGGCTGGGCGTCCGCTGGAGGCTCCCCACACCTGAGGGCCAAAAAAGCAAAACTGTTAGAGAGGAAAAGCACACATCCGAGCCGACAAAGCCATGTCAGTGGAGATTAAAGGAGCTCAGACCTTAAAACTCTGCCGCCGACATACGACTTTAAACCAAGCTGAAAATGCAAACATGCAGCCGTTCCGACAGACTCAGCAAATTCAGAAAGCTGGAACCAATTAATGATGAGGGTAAAACGCAACTCCCATGGTTCCACAAAGCAGAGGTCTTCTTCTTCCAGGGGGCTGTTTGCTTGTTGTTTGGTTTTTACAAGACTGTGTTTAAGCAGAGGGATCCTGCTGCTTCTCAAAGACGACAGGAAGCCTCAACCTGCTGGATGATCCACAAATCCTTTGCTCACCGCCCTCTCCGTCCTCTGCGCCGTAATATTCCGAGGCTAACATTGCCAAACACAGCAGAGAGGCGATGGTAAAGCAGGACCAGGTCCAAGAACAGTCAGAGATACACTAGTAAAGCGGAAGCCTCACAAACACAAACATGCAGAGGAGCCATCCTTACAGACAAGGTCCAGGATTCAGGCTGACGGCTTCAGCCATCTTTGCTCTTTTCAATCGCTCCGAGTGATATTATGACCTAGTTTTTTTTTTTTTTTAACACAATGGGTCACAAACACGGCATAAACAAGCGGGTTGGATTTAGCCTTCCATCTCACCACAGCCACGTGATGTGTGGCAGCGTGACTGCTGCACTGGTCAGATCCCTATCAGACGTCCAACAGGACCGGGCATGTGCGTGCTCAGACTCCCTCCTCCCACAAACCAAGACGTCAACTCGTGGTGCCACGCCAAAAACACAATTTCTCACATCGGTGCACTTCCATGTTGGGCAGCAGCACCACCCTGCAATATGGTGATCTCCCAAAATATAACTTTAACAGAGCCAAAGACACTGGAAGACAAATTATAAACAACATAGTGTAGCTTTGCGATTTGAGCAGAACTATTTGGATTCAACTCCTCATCTTTTCAGCCAAGGATCAATAGTGCTACTTAACATGAAAATCTCCCGCTTGCGCAAAAAAAAAAAGTACAGTGCCAGCTTCCAGAAAAAAGCCAAAGAACACATGGAAAGTCTGTGGAGGAAAATGTCCCATTGAAATTTCATTTTAAAACATGACAAAGAAAACGCTGGGATCAAATTGGATTTTCTAATGAGGTATCTCTGACAAAGACTCCATATTGAACACCCGTTCCTGATCCGCCCCACTCGCCTTTTCTCAATATAGCTGGCATAAACACATTATATTGGCTTGTCTGGGGGCTTCTTTACAGCATCAATAGCATTTATTAGTGAACTTATCGGTCTAAGCAGATCTCCGGTGTGCCAAGGAGAAGGCTGAATGGAGCGTGTGTGTGTGTGTGTGTGTGTGTGTGTGTGTGTGTGTGTGTGTGTGTGTGTGTCGGTGGAAGCTAAGCATGTGTATGTGAGGCAGGAGGGATGATGAGATGAGAATGCCAACATCAGGAGAGCTGGAAGAGAGCAGGCTGTGGATGTGGGTAACCAAGCTGTCCCCTGGCCCCTCCATCCTTCTTCTCATTCTCAGTGTGACACACGGGTAATGGACTCCTTTGTGGCAGAATGACATATCAGTACCTGCCTATTAACTCATGTCTCACCCTTTCTGTCTGACAGCGGAGGGAGAAATGGAAGGGAGGCAGGGGAGGAGAGGGTGACACCGAGAAAGAAAAATAGAAAGTGAGAGGAAAAACAGCGAGAAACAGAGACATAACATACAGTACGTGGCGCTTAAGGGCAGATGGACAGAAAAAAACAGTGTTTTCTGAGAGTCGACTGGCCCCAGATTATATGAGAAAGACTGAGAGATTTGAGGACAAAGGGAACGTCTGTAACAGATAACAAAAACAAAGTGTTCTGTGTCAGCCTGAAATGTTATGAGAGGAAGCAACTAGTGCTAATCTTGACCTGCATGACTCCACAGCATGAAGACGCAGGGACAACACGAGAAAAGAGGAGACAGTATTTGGAATTTCTGGTAGGTTCAGAAATCATTTGGAGTCTGATCTGTCACGAATGCGCTCCAAACAAAAACATTGCAGACCAGTTTTATGGTGACGACATCGGTGCAGACAGAGCAGGAGCGAAGGAACAGCAACCAAAATAAACATGACCTTAGTCAGAGGCTATTAAACGATAAGATCCTTCAACTTCCTACTGATGACATCATGCCCTGATGACAAACTGTAGATCAAAACAAGTCGTCGTCGTCATCATCATCATCATCATCATCATCATCATCATCACCATCATCATCATCATCATCACAAATCACATTGATTTATCATGACCTGGTAGCAAATATTCCTTGGTCAGGTTTTGGCCCGAATGTTACTATTTTGTTGTTATAAACAGGCTTTTGCCAACAATCCAGCATCAGTTACACGACATAAAGCAACAGATAAATGCACCATTAGTGTTATGAAGACATTGCACATCATCAACATCTCCTGCTATACAGTATACTGACAATTACTTTCTATGATCATCTTCAGCTGGTACCACATTTCTCTCTCGTTACCAGTTTGCAGACTTTGACACCTTTTTGTCACCTGACCCCAGTGACACACCAGGCGACGCTTGAAATGAAACACAGTGCCTTCGCTTTCCTTTTAAATTGTCTCCAACAGCTTTAATTTGTTGACAACGCTGCAAATCAAATCCGCAGAACAGTAGCATGAGTATTTTCTTATCTGCGGCATTAGACACAAACTTTGCATTTTCATATCGCAGCAAGTTGACAGTTGACAAGATGAGAGGCAGAGAAAACACACAGTGATTGGTGTGTGTTGTGGTGGTGTTAAGGCCTTGCTTTGCTATCGTCCTTACTTGTGTTGTACTATATAAATAACGTGGACCAACCTGAGGAGCTCCTGTAGAGGGTGCCCTGCTGGGTGTGGCTGGGGCTGCGGTACAACGGACCCTGGAACGTCCGATCCTCGTAGATCGGCGCGATGTGACGGTCCGGGGACATGGCCGACCTCAAGTCCTGGCCCAGCTGGCTGTGTTGACTGGCATATGAGCTCCGAACTCCTGGAGATGTAGGAGAGAGTGGTTAGCGGATAAGTGGTTAGCAGCAGAAGGGTCTAGTGATTACACAGTCTCATAACTGAACTGTCAAAGGTCTGAGCCCTCTAAGAGCAAAAATCTGTCAATCAACTCTCATGTGTCCTGTCAAAGTGTCATTGAGCGAGACGCCGGATGACTTTCAGCTTATTTAATGTGATTCTCTCTGGATGATGGTATTGGTTAAATGTCGAAAACACATCAGAGTGCAAAATAAGGCAGAGATGAAAAGACACAGATACAGGACGGGATATAATTTATAGCACTTTCATATCCCCACCCCCCCACTGTCCAGGCAGCCTCTGAGTTTCCATTTATTCTGTTATGGTATGAAAACAGTTTAAGAGACTCGACGCCTGCTTGCGTTTGGTAATCAATCATATTAAACAACATGCCTTCTTTAATTGCTGTCAAAGTTAATATCAGCGTTGTATGGCAAGTCAGGGCACTGCCAGGTCTGCTCTGCATTAGCATACAACAATAACACAACCCCGCCAAAATAAAAGCAGACGTGAATTTTCTGTGACCTCTCTCAAGCAAGTTTCTGGTTTGTAAGTTTCACACTGGATGGAAATAAATGGAAATCAGTTTGCTTTAAAATGAAAATTATTATGACATGCTTGTGGATGACTGTCAGTTAAAAACATGATTTTTGTACACAAAAAAAATCAAAATGGTGCAAACATTAAAATGTACAAGAGGATAGAAAAATAAACCACATTGCCATGAATTTCATTTTGTCAAACCAACTAAAGACTTACATAATACAGACTTAATAATATATTTCCAATTCTCTATGAAGCATCAGAGCCTTGACACACAAAGCCAACTTCAAAGAACAAAGACAGACGGCTGCATCGCCTTGTGTCTTCTGTTGAACTTAAAAACAACACAAAGACTAAAGTCCGGCAGATTGCCAGTTGGCCACCAACATTATCGGCCGCTGTGAACTTGAATGGAAATACTTAATCAGTGTTTGTTCTCCAAAGCACAATGCAGAGAGAAGAACAAAACAAACTAGCCAACCATAACCATGCCACTGTGGACCTGATTAAACAGTCTGGTATGATCAAAATACAAACTGAGAATATGTCTGATAAAATAACTAAAGCTGGTTTGTATTTGTTTTTGCTTTGCTCTGAGTGTTGTCAGCCTGAGGTCTTTTGTTTGTGGAGGAAGATAAAGTGTATGCCATAATAAATTCTGTGCTAAATGGGCAAAATCAGCCACTGATGAAGGTCAACTAGAGCTGGACCAGGAAGGGTGTGAACCAATCAGAGCATGGCCAGAACAGATGTTGGGAAACCTGTCATATGGCAAGCTTCTTTAATCAGGCTACACCTGAGAGAGGGGAGGATAAATAAACACACAGGTGAGTTCCCCATTCAAAACTCCTTTCCAGAAAAGCCACTGTAACAACAGGCTGCAGGGGCTGCGTGAAGCAACAAGTCCCGTCTGACTCAGACTCAGTCCAGATGTGAAACAATAACAGCAGAATGAGGCAACGGCAGTATCTGTTGCTCTTAATCCTTCAATGTTAGTCACCATTCATGTTAGTCCTGACATTTCCCAAAGGAGTCAAGGAGTATTAAAAAACACAAAACATCCTCTAGTGCAAGTTGTTCAGACTCATACTGTTGCTGCTCAGATTTAGCTCTCTTGTCAAGATAGAAACTAAGATTGGTAAAACAATAATAAAAAATTGTGAATGGATTTTTAGGAAAAAGAAGTACTAGACTTTCAGGTAATTACAAACATATAGGAAATGTACAGGATTTGTATTGAAATTATTTATTAGAAACAAGTCTATGTGAGACTATAATAACAACATATTCATTATGAATATTATTTAGTAATTATTACCACATATGCAGAGCAACATTCAAGCTCACCCCTGCAGAGACCGGGGGATTTATCCCTGATAGGAGACCAGCTCGGCTGTGTGTTCCTTAAAGCACATTTAGTCAGAGGACAGTGTGAACCTGTTGCATGCTACAGTAACTGAAGCCCATAGCTGACAGGTTAAACAAGCCTGTTGGTTTACACCTCCCCAGATCCAGAGCAAGGTTAGCAGGGTTAACAGGGGCAGGTCTGCGGTAAATAGCAATAGAAAAAAAAAACTGTGATTAAAACACAGCACAAAATTAAATCTGTGTTTCTGTGTTTGTGTTAAAGCTCACATCAGTGAAGCTCACTAAACTGTGAAGCCCAGTGGACCAGTATACAGTTGGCAACTAACTGCTCATTGCACATTTCACGAGCCTCCAAACGTCACTTGGGTCCTCTCCAACTGCATGAGCTCAGGCGCAGACTGCTGCTCGACAACAACTCCGCCATGCAGAACCAGCTAAATGAGGGATTCTTGTCACAGACTGAGACGGAGGAAATTAATAAATAAGAATGTTGGACTCCTCTGGGATCAGAGGGCCTCTGGGGGCAGGGCGAGTGAAGATTTCAGATGGAGATACTGGGCCAGACTGAGGCTAACCTCCGAAGCACTGTTTCTTCAGCTGTTAAGAAGCCGAGCTATGAGGGGACATCAGGTCAAAAGACCCCGGTAACCTCGAGCTGAATACAAATGCATAACAGAAGAAATTAACTAGATTAATGCTTAATGCTTATTAATAATATTTTTGCAGGAGGACGAGTTGATAGGCATGGCTTATGACATTTTTTAAATATTAATACTCGACAGCTTACAATATATTGTACTGGGCCTCTTCCGCTCTGGTCTCACAGGGTTAACACAGCTGCTCACTGAGCCTGTAGAGCTTTGTCCTCATACAAACACACACACATACAGTCTGGTAATGTAGAAACACTAGTCTAGAGTATAGGGGAGTAAATGAGCAGTCTCTACCAAAATGATACAGTCCCAAAGTCTGAGCAGTGGGTGTCCTGGTCAGGTAGAGCAGTATTTCATTCAATGTATCCGAGGGCATTTTCAGACCTATAGTTGCTTTGCTTTTTGTTCACATTCAGGGGACTAATTTGGTATAATTGTTGCATTTGCCCCTCGGCTTGTTTGTGTGTGGTCCAGAAGTTGTAAACAAACGCTATGGGCGAACAAGCTGTTCTCTCATTGGTCAGAAATATTACCTGGAAAATGTGCCTCAAAATGCTTCCTCTTGTTCTTTTTTCCCTTTGTTATTATGGAGCACCTGCAGTGTGTACTGCTTATTGCTTTCATTCTGTCTATGTGGTTAATATACCACCAAAAAAATCCAGATCCAGGGAGCATATAGACACTAGAAAGCAAAGTCCTGATGCAACTTATTAGAAGATGAATGACTATAATAACATATACCGTATTTTGTGCAGATGATACGTGCAAAGCTATTTGATGCTAAGCAGCTTTGACAAATAATTAAAACAGTCAAGATTCTTCAAATGAAAGTTTTCTCTGATTTTATTTTTATCACTGGATGTCTTTTTAAACAGACTAAGTAGTAAACAAGGCTGTGGAGTTAGTTGATTTCCACCTGTCAGTTCAGGGCCTTTTGGTGGTGTAGATGGAGGACTTTTGTTTGTGGTTGCCTCTTAACTACCAAATAATTTCTCTACAAAATCTTGACTACTTTATTTGCCTGTGCAACAGGTTGCCACTTGCCAAGAGCTCCACACCTCCTCCTTCTGACCACTCTACACCCACACACTGTTTAACTCCTGGGCTGAACATCACACCTGCTACCTGATTGTTTCTCCATTGTTTAAGAATAACATGGTGGGGGGGAAAAGTCATTTCAATTAACCAGTCAAAAGAAATTCTTTTTCAGCACTGTTTAATAAAAGCAATGGGCCACTTAATGCAATGCTTTTAGAGCAGCTTTGAGGGTTTTAGGCACTCCGGGGCGAATGTCTCTTAGCTTTTAGTGTGCTCTCTCGTGGCTTTTTGCAAAATTAACCATTGCAGCTGCAATACATACTGTAAGTTCACAATATTAAATTGATCAATGGATTCTATTAAATACCCAAATAGTTTGGAAGCACCAAGGAATAAACTTTGAACTGCATATAAACAAGCATTGTGAAATGGCAGGCACGCTGTAGTGCAGAGTAGGGAGTAACACAGAGTAAAACTGAATAATGCCGCTGCTGCTGTGTGCTGCTGTAGTGACACACTCAAAAGCCCAGGAAGCCTTTCACTCTGTGCACACAATAGCCACTAGCAGCAGCTTGGCAGGAAATCGGTTCAGCTTCTCTTGTTCAAAGGTTTAAAACGGGAGTGAGGGTACGAAGAGAGAGGAGGTAGCGGGAAGACATAAGGAAAGGCGGGAGCAAGAGAGAAGAAAGCAGGAGAGAATAGAAGAGGGGGAGGGAAAGAAAGGATGAAAATGAAAAGAGGGTTAATGAGGCAGCTCAGGACCACCAGAGACTTCTCATCCCATGTAAAGCCTGGCCACATGAACCGGGCGTTTGGCACAGCTGTGACCGAGCGAGGGGGACAGAATCTAGCAGACACAGGAGCCTTGGTGCATATCTCTGCCTCTCAGCAGCCCGACTCCTGAAAGTAGCAACATTCAAACAACCTTAGAGGAGACTAATCCGTCTGCCTTCTGTATCCTGCTCCCCTGATAGAAGGGCTGCAGTCACTTCTAAAAGCATTTGCAAATTGTCAGGGAGAAATAACATACTGCTGTCTATTGAGGATGAATGGCCCACATTCCTGGTGCGTTATAGTCATTTAATTCTCCCCCTCAGCCCTCTCACCGTGGCTTTAACAGATTACACTTGGCAGAGGCTAGATGAAGGGCGGTGGCGGCTTGGCGCGTGCTTGCTCTGGAGAAACAAACACTTAAATGGATGCAGCTGACTGCATTCCTCAACAAAAAAAAAGAAAAAAAAAAGTCATTTTCAAGAACGCTCTCAAAACAAGCAGAACTGGCGTGATCACCAGAAAATCGTTTTATACATAAAAGCGAGAATAGCTGTACGAATACAATGTACCGTGGTTAAAGCTACCATGGTGGCTTGGCTGGCACATCGAGAATGCACACATGCAGATATGTAATTTCCCCTTTGCTCGCTCTTTGTCCTGCTCTGCTCTGAAATGGACATCGGGTGTAATGAGCACTTTATTAGGGACAATTTGTCTTGAGTTTCCATTTTTCAGCAGCAGAGGGAAGGTATGACTTCCTGCCAGTGACAGTGCAGGGATGGGAGCCAGGTGGGAGGTTAGGGGGGAGAAAGAGCAGAGCACAAGATGGAGGTGAGGGCAGAAAATATTCATGAAGGGTTAGAAGGCTGTTGAAAAGAAAACAGGGAAAACCAAAAAAAGAGAGGTGAGGAAAGGAGGCAAGGAGACATCGTCTGATAGATACTGACACAAACCCACCAACAGCAACAAGATCAAGGTTAGGATGTCGGATGGCGTTTGCCCGATTCTTGCAACAGAGCCCAATCATGTGATCATCCCATTTCCTTCCACTATGCCTCATCAAACACATGTGACAAATTACCGTGTTAGATGTAAGGCTCCACTGAAGAGTATGTGAGAGAGCGAGGGGGAGGGGGAAAGGGAGAGGACTAGGGGTGAGAAAGACAGGAGGGAGAGGAGAGGGAGGACATGATGCTTTACCAGAGAGAGGAGAACTAGGCGAGCGTCTCAGAGGACAGACACTGAAAACCCATTTGTGTCTGCTTGAGACATCATCACTCACAGCAGTATGACATAACTGCCTACTTACAGGAACCTGCAAATGCACCTGAAAATGAACGTCTGAGCGAAGGGTAACGCCTCCCCACAAGATGAGGGATTCAGGCAACGAGAGGTCGCACAACCTCTGTGATTTACAGATGGTTTGGATCACTAAAGTCCAATGAAGAGCAGATTGAGATCTTTTACAGCTAACCTGTGCCAAGGAGGCCGGGAACCTCATCCACTATCTGACAAATGTGCCATGGCACAAGCACAAAGAGCGAAGAGGATGTGGCTCCAAGGTGGTAGCACTAAAACGAGCAGGCAAACCAGAACCAAGGCCCAAACAAGCAGTTGCCTGTGTCTGCATTTTCAGCTGTTCCTTAATATGATAAGAACCAATTCATTTATTGTCATTAATGTGAGTATGTTTGTTGTTACAGCCAGTATATGTATGTAGATGTTGACTGACTATTAAATTTTAAAAACCACTCAGATTCTAAAATCTATTGCTAATCACATTTAACATATACAAAATCTCAATGTTTGACCTCATCAACTTCATTGATTCTTGTAAATATCTGCTCATTCTGAATTTGCTGGCAGCAACATGTTTCAAACAAGTTGGGACAGGAGCAACAAAGACTGTGAAAGTTTTGGACGGATCCAAAAACACCTGTTTGGATCATTCCAGGTCAACAGGTTCATTGGTAACAGGTAAATAGTATCATGATTGGTTATGAAAGGTTCATCCTGGAAAGACTCAGTCATTCACAAGCGAGGATGGAGAGAGGTTCAACACTTTGTCAAACACAGGATTGTATAAAGGAGATTACTACATGAACTCAGGAACAGTTCTTAAAACTGTTGTCAGTGAACACAGTTGGTTTGCAAATTATTGCATTCTGTTTATATTACGGTTTTACACGATGTCCCAACTTTTTTGGAATTGGTTTTGTATGCGGGATTCAAATTGAAAGATGAATATATCTCTATATTGTGATTATAATTAATAGACCTATATAAAAAACCTATTATGATGACATTTAGGTCCCAGCCTACTGTGTAGTTTGTGTAAGTATATTGGTGCATCATGTGAATCTTGCGGCTAAAAACACAATAATAAACACACACAAAGGTAAAAATGGCAATTGTTGAACATCAACATGATTCACATCTACATGCGGCACCTACGTACATGCAAACACAATACACTGAGGATGATGGGAGACCGATATCACACAACAACCAAAAATGTTCACCTTGAACGTCGTCATCAACCAGGGCATCTGAGGATATCCCCAGGCAGCATGAAGTCAAGCAGAAAACAGTCCATTAACCTTGTAACAATAATACTGTGATTTGCTGAGTAGGCGCTTCTTTTACCTCTTGGAGGAAAACAACAATGTTCTTGGATTTTATGGTGGAAGCCTGCTTGCAGCAGTTCTAAATGACTAGTCTCATTTCTTTCCCCAGCTGAAAAACCATTCAGAAACAACTGAAATGTGAACAAAGGTGTGATTATGCTATGAAAGCCGCGGTTTTCATTATCTGTCAGAGCTGCCTTCTTATCTGCGGGAGATACCCTAAAAAGTCAGGCCGAGAATGAATCGGCACAGACTGGCCTCTTCCTTCAGCCGTGGGGAAAAATTGGTTGGCTCCAGATTTGGGACGAGATACATGTTTGGCTAGAAATCATTAGCCAGTGTTTGTTGTTTTGCCTTTTTCTACTTATAGGAAGACACACAACCTAGTTTGGGGCAGGCAGGCTCTCCAATTATCATCTTCCTGATCACCTCGACTGCTCTGAATAAATTAAACACACACACAAACTGTTGTTCAGCCACCTCATTTGGGTGTCTACAATATAGCCTTGATAATGCACTCATGAAAATAATGCATCAAAAGAAATTCTATTATGTGTCGAAATGTTTTCATCTACCATCTCTATTATTTCATGACATAGGGACACCACCTTTCTTTATTTAGCCTATAAACTTATCTGCCTATACATAAACACCATGTATACTTAACATAGGCCAATATTCTTGATAAACCCGATGAAAGAGTAACTCATCTTGTTTTTGACTTTCAGAAGTTAAACTGCTTGTCTCACTGCAGTGACGTAGAAATGTGTCACTACACTGTGGCAACGTTCAACCGGAGAGAGCTGTTTTAACTGCGTGTAACCAAAGCCTGCTCAAATGTGATTGGTCAATACTACTTGGACTAGCAAACAGACGCCAGAATGCTTTGATGCTGAAATCTTGTCCTTTGCCTACAGATTTTGCAACCATTTGCAAATATTATTTCATTGACATTACTGTTGAAGCTTAGTGTATGCTGACTTTTTCAGAAGCTTCAAAAACACTTCATGACCACATCTTAGCTACAGGCTTCTATATCAGGACGATTACATTTGTTTTTATATTTTATTGTTAACAGCAAAGGTATCTATGATTAGGGGTCCATTACACTCTCCGAGCTAATATTTGTTTTCTAGCAGGAACTGTGTTTTGGCCACACTCCAGGACAACGGCCGACCTCAGTCACTGTTCATGATCAGTATGCCGAGCACAGAGCCAACAACAAGCCAATAAAAGTATAAATGTATCACTGTCCAAATATTTACAGCCGACACTACAAATCCTCTGCTGGAGAAGTTTAGGAGAATGTATGAAAAGTAATTACTGGGTGACAACCTACATTAAATAAGTTTTACACGCTAGGAAACACAAAACACTTTTTAAAAAGGTGTTAATTAGTTTTCATTATATCATATATGTTTCCATGTGTATTTAAAGTAATATACACTTTAACTAATGATAACTTTTTGAGTATGATATTATTTAAAGGAAATACATTTTATCTCTCTGTATGCCCTATTATTAATGCTGCAGGGTTGGCTCTATTAAACACTGACATTACAACCTTGTTTTCCTCCAGTGGTTACAGACCATGGTGTGTGTCCACATGAGAGTTTGGCCCTGGCCCATACACCAAACCACAACACACCACACCCACACCACACCCACACCCGCATACACACACAAACACAAACACACAGTGACACACAGTGATTCATACAGCTATGCACCGATGGAAAAGACGTGATATCAAGTCGCAATAAAGAGGAAACACCATGTACTGTACTCTTTTCTTCTCCGATTTGACAGAAGCTTTTTCACTATTGCTATTGCCCTTGGACATTTTCATGTGAAAAAAAACTGCAGTAAATCTATATCGACATTTGCAAATAGTTATCTGATCTGAGAGTCTAAGTGAGTTACAGCAGGCTGTTGAGCTGATATACTATAAATGGCAGTGTGTGCATGTGTGTGTGTTGGAGCACCTGTGAGGCTGTCAGGTCGCGTCATCCTCTCGTAAATGTCGTAACTCTGGGGTCCGTAGGGGTCGGTGCTGTGGATCATGGAGCGGGGCAGAGTGGAGCTGTAGTGCTGGGGCACGGCGGTCATACTAGCCCTGACCGGAGACGACGAGTGGCTGGGCTGCTTGGTCAGCGGTGGGTTAATGCCGTCCACCATGGTCAGAGGTGAGCCCATGCGGCCTGACGATGACCCCGCAGAGGCCTGATAGGGCGAGGTGGTGCGGCTGGCGCTGCCCGATCGCGAGTTCGTGGAGCCCATGCGTCGCAGTGCAGCAGGGGAGTTTTTCTGTGTGGAGTAGGGTGAGCCGCCGCCGCCACCGCCGCCCGTGGTACTGGTACGCTGGGCGGAGGGCAACGTTGTAGAGAAGATGCTGGAGAGGGGTTTGGGTTCGGTTACGACGGGGGAGCCGTAGGCACTGCCAACTGAGGTACGCAGGGAGCCGCGGGAGGGGGACATACTGCTAGTGTAGGCTGGCGAGTGAGAGCGAGAAGGCACTGAGCTTACCCTCCGCATAGCACGGCCAGGCACTGCTGTCGTCACTGCTGGAACCTGCAAGTGAGAAAGAAAACAATATGGCTGCATGCATTTGTTTATTCAGTCCTTCAGGAGCTATAAAATCATTAACAATCATTTTGTACTCTCTGCTATAAATTGGCTTTCGCAGTGATAATGACATGCTAAATAGCAGAGCATTACATAAGCCAATTCATTACAGGGCATGACTTTACTCTGGGCCATATTTATTTTCACCCTCCCCCCTCTGCTGTGTGTGACAGTGCCATTTGGTTTCTCAGTGGTCTGTGTGTACAACGCTGTATGAAGCATGATTATGTTGCAGTGTGCCGTGCACCTTCTGCGCCTTTAAGCACATCGCTGCCTTCACAGAAAAACATGCAACATTTCTGTCTTGTTTTCATGAATCAAATGCTTTTAGTCAGTTATGTGTTTAAACTTCACCTGCCCTTGAACATCGAACGACTGTTTAATTAAATTATATACTCTGAAATATAGTGCTATTCAGAAGATAATTCTTGACAGATACATTTTGTGCCTGACAACAGCAATATGTTGTATGTGCGCTTGCTGGCAGTACCTGGGCTGAAGCCTGGCCCTCGGCCTTGGCATTCCTCACCAGGGTACCGGTGCCAGCTCCCGGGAAGGAGTGCTGCATCCTCAGCTCAGCCTTGCCCAGGTTCTGACTGCTGAGGTAGCCGCTGTTGGCATCCTGGTAGCCGCTGTCCGAGTACGAGTTCATCTGAGTCGAGCTACGCGAATTCCCCGCGGACCCTGAGAGACAGAGAGAGAGAGAGAGAGAGGGAGAGAGAGAGAGGGAGAGAGAGAGAGGGACAGAGAGCGAGAGAGACAGAGAGAGCGAGAGAGGGAGAGAGAGAGAGAGAGAGAGAGAGAGAAAGAGAGAGAGAGAGGGACAGCGAGAGAGAGAGAGGGACACAGAGAGAGAGAGAGGGACAGAGAGAGAGGGGGACGGACAGACAGAGAGAGAGAGAGAGAAAGGGGGAAAAAAGGGGGAAAAAATGGGAGAGAGAGAGGAGATAGAGACATCATAAATGGTTTCATAATAGACACGACCTTTACCTAGACAGCATTACTAATGACAAATGGCAGGGGAGGGGGAGATCTGTTCTAACACCCTATGATTCAGCATGTCATGGGACATCACTCAGCCTTTCATAAACCGTGATGAGGGATCGGTTGTTATCGGTGACGCGCAAAGTATCAAGTATCAGTACGGAAAAGACAAAAAAAGAGGCAAGACGAAACAGCGCTCTGTATCATCAGAAGTAAAGAAACAATGTTGTGAGTGAGAAGATGCGAGTTCAAGAAAAGAGGGCTGCAGAGGATGGAGAGAACAGACCCTCACTTTCATGGAGGGAGGACTGCTCCGGGGAGTACAGAGACACCTGCTCCGACTCGGTCCTGATGCGGTAGCTGGGCGACTGGGAGCTGTCAGTCACCCGAGACTTGGCGTCCCCTGAGGCGGAGGCATCTGAGAAGACACAGCAGAGCAGCAAGTCAGATGCAGTAGGAAGAGCTCTGAGTCTGAATCCGTCACAGAGTTTCGGCTTTGGATGGAGAGATTAAAATCGTCATTAAAGCTTGTCAAGAGTTTCTGGAGCCGAGAGGAAACAATAAGAGACAATAATATCTGCTACATTGCTTTCACGCTTGTATACTGTTGGAGTCATTAAATCTCACTGCCATACCAATTTGGGAAGGCAAATTTGGGCAGCACATCACTTGAACTGTGTATACAACCATGCTCCAAATAGTTTAACTGCTTTTAACATTTCCCTACCTCCCCCCTCTCCTCATGCATGGCAACAACCAGTGTGGCAAACAGGAGCGGGAATTAGCCCTCTAATGTCCCTGTGCACAATGTTTCTCCATAAACCCAATCTAGTTAAGCGTGACCAGTGTCAATGGGTTACTCTGCAATCACTAGAACAATAGGCAGCAAGCGGAGGGGAACAGGGAGGCAAACAATGGCAGCCAGGGTGTGTGAAATCCTGTCCGGTTAGCCGGTGTGAGAATGAGAGCTGAACCCCGTGAAGAAGCCGCCTTGTTGCCTGAGCTGACCTGTTGAATTAATCTGTTGACACATAGGGCCTCGAGTGTTTGACAACCTGGCACCCTGCACTCCCAGCTCTGAGGATCTCAGGGCGTTTGGATATTTACAGATGGGACTCAAGCGGGTATCGAGTCAGACTGTCGGAATACACATCGGACACGGCCTGTTGTAGCAGTGCAGCAGCTTCAGCAAGGCCAGTCTGCCTCAAACATCCTCACTATTTGCCAGTTATGTCACTTTCAACAGGGCTGATATATTATAATTTAATACATAACCCTGTTTAAAGTAACACCCTTATAAATTTAAGGTTCAATTTCTGAAGCAAACTTTAATCAGTTTTCTGTCTCTTGTGTACTATCTTTCTTTATCTTTGTCTTTCTCTTGTTTGTATTTTTACCAAAATACCAAAATTAAGCATTCATTAATCAATAAAAACAACAATGGGGAATAACTGAAATATTACCAATATTCACATTTTGTTTCATTTTTAATTTTGTATATAATGTTTACATAACTCAGTTATTTAATTTTGTGAGAGATTGTTGCATCATTCACAATATTTTTTTAACTGTAAGTGATTTTCTGAATTTATGCATTCAACTCATTTGTAATTGAGCCAATAAATCCAGTCACTTCTTGACAGAACCATATGACGTTCTGTCAGTAAAACAATACGAAGGTGTGAAAACAGCACGGTTAAGAAACGTAAGCTACTTCAGTCGTCTGTATAACCGCACTGACAGCACTCATCGTGTCAAAACCAAAAGCCTGCTGTGCTGCTGTTACATTTAAACTGTGTTTTGTTCATGCAAGCGAGGCTGTCTGAATCCTTTGCAAAGCTTCCTGCCACAACAAATCAATAGGCCTATAGATTTTTCTTTTCTTTTTACAGTTTTACACATCAAAGTGGATGCACCAATTGTTAATTAGTCTATTTTTTTTAACTTAAAAATTATTTTTGGAAGGTGCAGAGTGCCTAGTAGGGGGCCATGTGATGCACCGTGGGTGGTAGGACAGCGTCAGTTTCCAGTTTGGTTTGAACCGGTTTGATTTTATGTGAATCCTCTAATGACATTCAACACAAGGTAACAAGAACTCAAAAACACAGGAGCAAAAAACATCATAGGTCAAGGAACAGCCACCTCACTAATGGTTAAATCTATCAGCTATCATGTTCTCAAAAGACACATTACGAATGCTAACAATAAGTAACACTGTCAAACTGTAAAAGCAAACTGAGAGGATATGAAAATATTTGACATTGGCCCAGTTGCATTGGGAATTGTGCCCTAGTGCCCCCCTGCGACCAGTCCTGACATACAGAGAGAAAGTTCACAAAAAGATCACATTTGATATCATTGAAATTCATCTGGGTCATACTAGAGACTCGTTAAAGGTTTTAAAGTAAAACAACGAGATGGCTCTATGAGCTCGAACGGCATTTATATGTCCTTTAAACATAAGTAATGATATGACTGAACAAGTCTTTTGTCTCCTTCCATTCTGGCAGTGACTCCGTGTCTGGCGCACAGTGTGTCGTTTCAGACCACAGGGTTTTTATACTGAGCCTTGACCCTGTTTGATAAATGAGATGCCAAAAAGCCAGAACAGAAGAGGAACAGGAAGAGAGGGAGACAGCAAGAAAGAGAAAGAGACAGAAGCCCTTTTTCCTCACACATTGAAGATGAAACATTACTGGCTTCAAATATCCATGTATGGCACAGCTTCCTGGCATTCACAATTAAGCCTCTTATATTTTATAACTTAATGTTGTCAATGTTACTGTATTCACACATAACATGACCCCTCTGGATGGAGTATTTCGTTTTTTCTCAGAGACTCAAAGGAGGAAGAGAAGTCTGTTTTCACACAGGTGATGAACTTAACAACTTATTTTTTCCCCCAGTTGTCTAAGCATCCTGTAGCCCTGTACATTTTCTTGTCTATTATTAACGCATTATATAAAACTGCCGGTCAATTTACACATTCAAGCGGCACCTACACAATCATCTGCATCTCATAAGAACTATTACAATTTTTTTTTGGTGTTTCATTGGCTTTAAAGAGCAACTTTTATGTTGCTGTTCTCAGTTTGTTAATGTGTTGGAAAATGATTTTAAAAATATATATCTTTACATATTAGATATACTGTATATTACATTTTTGTTTTCATGCCCTGTTAAAATGGAGGAACCGGATGTGAAGTCACATGATGGAGAGCGGCACGGGTCAGTCAAGTTATCCATCAATAAATTTGGATTCTAGTGCTAAATTTAGGACTAGCGAGTTTGAAAATACATATTGATAAGCTTAAAAAGAACCATATAATTTTGAGCCTGTTTTGTGCCTGGCATCCAACAGGCTCAAAGAATGGGGAGAAATAATTGAGCTGTGTTACGAGGAGAACCAGTGAGGAGGGATGAGAGGTGTCAGATGAGAGTAACTAAAATGTCTCTGGGATGTTAGTGATAAAGTTTGCAATCACATATCAGGCAGTATCAAAATTAGCGGTGATTGGCTACTTTTTCTTTGACTTTCTGCAAAAAATGGCTTGAAAAAAGTGAAAATAGTGAACTAACTTTTCAAAGCATGAAACCTAAAGTATAAATTCAAGAGGAGATTCAACCTACAATTGGCTCTTCAAACATACTGTAGAGTCAGTAGACTCTCCTCATGCACATCCTCTGTATAAAAAGGGCTATGAAATATCCTGAGTATGCAGATTGGTAGAGTGTTTTTTAACTAAAATATGGCTTGAGGGGTCTTTTTTTGAACATGATGCTGACATGTTAAACTGTCAGGTCTGAAGAAGACTAAGCAGCGAAACAAAAAGCGACAGGGGACAGAAACAGAAAGAGAGAGAGAGAGAGAGCTTTCATTCTGGGATGCTTGTCTTCGACTCTCAGTTGACATGAGGTGTGACTGCATTGACATTTCCTGGGGCTGTAAGGCTTGTTTCCACAGTAACACTTCTATCCCAAACTCAGACGGCGGAGACATATGGTGGCCCACGAGGCCTCCCTGACAAACGTAGCCCATTACGCTCTGTGCCACACATTTAGACTTTAATTCATTTAGATTGGGAAAAAGTACATTACCGCAGCTGACTATCATTTATCATCTACAGTACA
Organism: Centropyge bicolor; assembly: GCA_037975185.1. Taxonomy (NCBI): domain Eukaryota; kingdom Metazoa; phylum Chordata; class Actinopteri; family Pomacanthidae; genus Centropyge; species Centropyge bicolor. The sequence continues at coordinate 8,530,756 of JBBMOC010000003.1, read as the reverse complement.
ATGAGAAATCAATACGAAGCAAAACAGTGATTGTGATTTGTCCCATGATTTGTTCCAACACTAATGAAATGCATTCAGCAAGGAAATGGGAAGAGGAGGGCAAATGAGAAAAACTGTGTAGTATTAATATTCCCAGTGCATATGTACAACTATAACCCCCCACAGGCTCTTCTGACGGGATCGACAATAAAAGATTAATGACCATTGTAGAAATTCGCCAAGTTCCACTACGCAATTAATAAGGCATGAAATACATTAGTATATTCAATTCATTATCTGTTCGTTTCTGAATATCCTTCAAAGGATGTGGGCTAAACAAACACAGAGACCAAAAGGGGTCTGAGAGAGAACCCCCCCGCTCCCCATCACTGGTGGTGTTTGAGTCTGAGAAAATATTAAAACAAGAATGTGCCTGAGGCCGTCCATTACTGTAAGCTTGGATGAAAAGGCTCGTGTTAGCAACGATGATGGTGGAAATGTAAAACATGTCGGCACTACACATGTTGATTCAAACACGTAGTGAGATAATAAGGCTGTGCATTTTGTGTCCCAGAGAAAGGAGGTGATTTTGTGAGGCATTATGTTACAGTAAAAGTCTGGAGAGAGCGAATGGACTGAATTTGTTGTTCCACATTAATTGTTTGACAAATGCTGCAGCAAGTGTAGCTCTCTGGTTATTTCAGGTCTACGGGGTGAGATGGTGTGCGTTTGCCTCGATACTCCTACAAGTGAGTGCTGAGGACACTAATTATAATCTGGATGGATAGATAGAAAGATGGATAGACTTTATTCATCCCGGACTGAGAAACTGTTGTGTTACAGCAGCCACAATAAGAAGTGGGCATAACAAATATCACATCAAACAACAGAGTAACAGAAGATAAAATACCACAGTGTGCAATTTACCAGTACTTTTAGGAAACTAAACTAAAGAAGCACTGGCTGTATAAGTAGTGTGGGAGGTTGTACAAGGTTTGTGCAAAGAATATAAAGTGACCAAATGCAGTGCAAACAGATCAGACACTACACATAAAATGCAACACCGTGAGTCTTGACTGTTCTCTGTCAGACTGAGCTGCAGAGTTGTGTTAAATGCATATACATGGGATATAAGTGAGGCAGCTTTTCTCATGAAGAGGGATAGCTATCAAATCAAATTAGTGTCTGAGTTAACGTACCTGCACTCCTCCAAGGCAGGGACTTCTCAGATGAGCTGTATGGAAGAAAACAGGAGATGAGTAAGTGAATGCACGGACTGCAAACCAGAAAAACCACAGTGAAAGACATGAGTGAAATCATCTGGAAGTAGACGTGTTTTGGCTTCATATACTCTTTCCTTGGGCCTTTCACAACAGGGTCACAGATGGTAATCACTGTGTTCGAGATAAAACAGCTAGAGGTTCAGAGCATACCGCCTCAGCGCAGATATAATGTTTTCAACTCCGATGTAAAGTCCGTTCCTGTCATCTGCGTTTATAAAGACCTAAAGGTGCCTTTGGTGACAGACAGGGTTTTGTTTGATACCCATCGATAAACTAAATGTGAGACTGGAAGCTGTTTTTCACCTGAAGCTCTAACAAGCCAAGCAAGCAAAAAGTGCAAAAGATGAAATGCGTTTTGATGCGAGCTGAAACTGAGCACAGACATGGGAGACGAAGCTACTCGAGTAAATCAGAAGTGATCATACAGCACATTTGCACACACTCAGTGTTGAAGCTCACAGCGTCCTGACATCCCTGCATAATCCTGACATGCATGACCGTGTATATTCCGGCACGGAGAGAATCTCAGAAATGCTCAGTCTCCAGAGAATAATGTGGGAGAATAATGGTCCAGCCGGGGAGCGATCGCAGTTTGTGACTATTACTCAGCCACAACCACTGAGGATACCAAGCAGCAAAAACAGAAAGGACAGGGTGCTGTGATTGATGATGAATCATCCTGGATCAGTGGATGAAGGATCAGACTTAATGGCAAGCTCAGAGCGGGGGAAAGCGTCAGACAAAGCAGCGAGCAGACAATGGCACACATCCCTAAAAGATCCCAAATGAATTTTCAGACTCTGCATATTGTCACCAGCTTTTAATTGACTGCGCACTTGATCTCATTTGGAAAATGTCTGGGGCCTCACAATCGCTACGAAGCATGTCTGATATTTTTGTTTGTGGTTATCTAGTGGGCTACCCTTTGTTGACTCCTTCTTTGCTGCACACAGTGTTTTGACTTGTGTGACTTGGGAAGTGCAAGATGTCTTCTGACGAATCATCATCTCATAGGTCTTCAGGGCCTGAGGTATGACAGCAGGAAAGCTAGAAGGAAGATGCAGATTTCAACAGCTGGCTGGAGTCTCACTGGTGAACCCACTAATGTTGGAAGCGTCCCCTCCCATCACACGGGGGAGCAGGCTGTGGGATGGAATTGTTTTTCCTGCCATTTTTCCATAATAGAGAAAATAAGTCTGCTTTGAAAATTGTATCACTGGATTTATAGTTAATGCAACGCAGTCCCACCATAGATGGTGTAGGTCTAATTGAGAGTTGAGTGTCAGATTTCAACTGTTGATATTGCAATGCTAGATGACTAGACTGTGCATTATTAGGAGGTATCATGCTTTAATTGCATTTCCCAAAGTAGCTGTCTTTTCACATTCTTCCATTAACTTTGTTATAGAGCAACTGCTCACATAGAACCAGAGTTGTATTCATGTTATTTAATGTTATTTCACTATATCTCATTACTGCATGGGACACAATGGCTTAGAGAGCGGGAGTCTTGGTGCACAAAACTCTGAAAAGGAGAAGATTACTGGATCTCTCTTCAACTTCCATAATGTTGTCCTCAATCTCAGTCTCTACCAGCATCACAAACTTGCAGCAGAGAACATAAGGAACTCATGCGGATCAATCACAGTTCTCGTCGTGTCTACGTGGACCCTCCGTCGCAGGCTTAGCCCAGACGTGTGGTTACATTTCTGAGGAGGATGTCAGCTGTGGCATAGCCTGCACACTTAAGTGCTAAAAGTACAGTGCAACCCTTTACCACATAAGTATAAATTCAGATAATGCCTTAACGGAACCTTCACACGGGGGACCTCACACAGATTGCAGCAATCAAGGTGTCGATGTATACAGGAGGGAAAGGTGGAAAACGGGGAGAAAATTACACAGTTCACACTGAAGCACATTTGCTGCTCTTAGTTTTGCTCTTCGGCTTGTTAGATGATTGAAAGCTTTTTCTGCCAAAGTACTACTTTGAATGGAGTGCTGTTGCATTTATTGTAATACAGTGTTGAACCAAGAATTTTAAAATTTTAAAATATGGAACCAAAAGCAAAACAAAAGCCATTTTAATCTATGTTGGCTCACCTCATGATCAATACCAGCTGATCATGATCGAGAGAACACGTAATTCTTTTTGAATCCTGCCTTAGAATTGTTATAATAATAAAACGGAAACTGAAAATTAAATCACAACCTTTCGTTTTTAGAAAACAAACATTTAAACTGTAAATATAACTTTAAAGCTAAAGTGTACAAGCAAAAAGATCTTACTGACTTTTTTTTTCTTTCAAGGAAAATTATGGTTATCAAACTATAATTTTAGCACTCAAATGATTACTTGCAGTCAAGCCTTCGGCGGAAAGAAAAATGCACAACAGCGATGCAATGTTAATAGCAACCTAATAATTTCATCTTATGTGTGTACCTATGAACGTACTTCCTGACCACGGGGAAGGGAAAGCCATCCATTTTCTCCACGGCTGGTTATTACGACAGACAGAAGCCGAGCAGGAGACCTCGGAGCAGCGTTCCCACCCTTTTCTTTTTAATATCCCCTATTTGCTGGTCATTACTATCAAGCACTTGATGTTGCAACTGCTATTTTTCCATCTAAGGTGACACTCAATGAGCTTTAAGAAGCACGGCTCTCAGAATTTTAATGAGCATGCAGGCAATTAAAAAGAGGAAGTTGGGTGAGTTGTGCTCCACTGAACCATGGCAGATGAAGTAGAAGAATGGCTACCATAATGATGATGCACCGTGCGTGCTGCATGCCGACCGGCTGGCTCGATGAAGGCGGTGTAAAGTGACTGTAAAACTGCCGTTGCTGATAAACAGCAGGCCTAACCCTGGCAGGACACTTTAATTCCCATCAACCCCTTTGGCTGGGTGGAGGTCACGTCTTTTAGGATTTCAGCCAGAGGTCAAGTTTGATGACCACCCCCTGTATACTTTTAGAATTGAAGGTGGGTGGTCAGCTCAGGAGGTGTCATGAAATGTAATGACTCTCATCAGAACCCTTAAGTGTGCTGTCACCTCTGCTGTCGTCCCGCTGAGCTATTGAGCCGAGCAGTGTGACCTCGATGGTTAAGGCTAATTTCCATTCATACACAAATGTCCAGTGACAGCCATTTTATTTGTCTTTTTCTTCTCTGGCTTTAAACAAAGTGTGAAAGGGTGTTACATGTTTTCTTTATAGGATTCCAAGGAGGGGGTGGATGACTGCTGGCCCCCCTAGTGGGAAGCATTTACATGTACATGTGTCTTGTGTGATTATGTCTATGGCAGAAACCGGATGTGTGTGACATTATGGACATGAGAAATTTGGCTCATTATTAGAAGTGGATTAAAAGAGACCTGGATAACAAATGCAGATTTCTACAGGAGAGACCTGATTATTTACCAATGATTCAACCCCACCGATGTGTCTGAGAGGTTTTGTGGTCATTTGCCTGACAAAGACACACAGCACCAAAAGTGCTGGTATCTTTGTGGCAACAGTGAAGCAAGGTCAAACTCAACTATTTATACTGTGGCTGTTTGGGGTTGGATTCAAAATAATTTAAACCCAACTCAAAATTAAACTGAAAAAGTAACAGTATTGATTCTTCTGCTACAACTAAAAACAGGGAGCCACAAAATATATCAGGATGTACAGCTCAACAATGGGTTATTGAATATGTGAGTATGAACAAAAGGGCACAGCTTTAAAAAAAACAAGTGTGCTCTTCCACAACAGTCCAATCACTAACAGCTCGATCAGACCAAATGTTCAAATCCAACTTTACGGGTAAGCGTGTCCTCTTGTGACCGAACAGTCCCAGGAACTAAAACCATCGAATGAAATCAGGAACATCTCGTCCATTTTGCAAATCCCTTTATGTGGTCTCTTCACATCTGAAGAATTGTGAAAATCGGGCCAATAGCAGATTAAAAAAAACAACAACTTTGAGTGAGAAGCAATTTTCACACACAAAGAAACGACAGCAGAGACACAGTGATGAGCAACAGACATGCAGGGGTGAGAAGGATCCTGAAAACTCCCATCTACTAAGTAGCAAATGTGTACTGGCTATATAATGGTGATTTATTTTGGCTTTAGGAAATAAAATTGATTGCAATGTCTGCATAAACAGCCAAAATTTCTCACCCTTAATACTGATCACGTGGCAACTTGTTCTTGCTTTCTGCACGGAATGAAAACTTTACAGCTGTTGCAGCCTCGAGGCTCATGATTGAGCTCGGAACAAAAAAATCCTAGTGAGATAAATCTTAGGCAATAGAAAGTACACTACTAGAGTACTGAGTTCCAAAGATGGCTCCCGGGTTGCTGTGAATGTTCTTTTAGTTAAACAGTAGGCAATTTACAGCATTAACAACAGCCAGATCTAATACTGACACAAGAGGTTCTTATTAAGAGGAGCAGATAAGAAAAGTAAGTCTTCTTACTAAAATTATATGTTCATTCTAAAACAAATGTATAAAGTAGGGAAATAAAAAAAGACAGACTCTTAATATAGATATATATACCACTGCTACTACATGACAAATCAAATATAGCATAGACCTTGTTCGGGCTGCTCTTCACTGTGTGGCTGTATTAAGCAGAAATAAGTTAAAAAAAAAACAGCAAAAATAAATATAGGGTGAGACTAAATACTGGTCATCAACTCAATATCAACAGACTGATGTTGCCAAGCCTCTCAGCTCCCAATAATGAGCCAGTGAATTAAGACAATGCTGATTTTCTTTTTGACTGTCACACAAAAAACCCCTTTAATATTAGAAGCCAGTCATTAGATTGAGTAAAAAAAAAAAGATTGCTTGGCCCTTTTATTCTAAAATTAATGTTGATTTTGTGCATTAAATGGAAATGTGTGTGAGTGACAAACACAGAAAAGCAAGCGTGTCGCTCATATCTCCAAATATGATCACTGGTGTGGCTGGATAGACTACTTCTTAAAGAGGAAATGACAGTAAATAGCCTGGCGGAGAATATTTTCAGAGAGCTGTTGTCCAGACCTTTTTGGCAGCACTTGAAACTGCTCTATACCTGCGCCTCTCTAAAAAGGGGAGAAAAGGGGAAATGGACACTCTTCCTCCTGAGTACCGCAATCTGCTGGTAGTAGGTGGGCGCCTTTCTGCCGCTGTAGAGGCTGGAGTGCAAGAATACATGGTGTAAGGGCATATGGCTTATTATCACAAAGCCAGGAGAGATCACCGAGAGCCATTACAGGCCCTGTTCAGACCGAGTGTGGTGTATCGAGATATATCCCAATTTCATCACGGCCCATTTGAGAACAAACGCAGCTCAAACCCGGCATCCGGATCAGCTTCTTGCAGTTTGGGTGATCGTCGAGTCACCAGTACGTCACCAGAGTAATCGACACCTTTCACAAACACTGTTCCTTTCATACGACAGGGTGATATATTTTAATAATTATCCACTGTAAAGTTATCTTTAACTATTTGACTGCTGGGGATTTACTGTTTAATTTCAAGTTTCTGTTCCGGCTGTATGTGTTTCCTGTACTGTTTCTTCCTTTGCCTGCTCTGCCCAGGTGTCTACATCTGATTGCTGAATGAGGGGCACCCGACCTGGGACTAAAGTGCTTAAAAGCTTGTGTACCAGCATCTGAAGAGAGAGCCTTCTAGTGTCAGGACTGCTGGTCTCGCTGTCTCCCAGCCCGGGATTTTGTGTTTTGAATTTGTGTATTTTGTTAGCCTTGATTTACTGTCTTGGTTGTTTTGTCTGTATGTTAATGAATGCCATGGAGTTGGTGGTTTTTGTTTCGGGTCAGTGGTGGACCGTTGTTTGCCCCATATGGCCGCCTGAGGACGGGGCGTAACACAACATTATAGCCTTATATCAACACCCTTGTACATAATCATAAACTTCCTAATTAGACACATACGGCTAAAACAGCCTCACATCAGTGTCAAGGTTGGTTAATCATTAGTAAAATACCCACACAACACAGCACTTTGCTGTGCCATCGAAACCGCCGGCCTTGACTAAAGCAAATAAGCAAAAGCAACAAAGAACCATCATGTTAATAGTCCCTGAAAAATCTGACCATTAAGCAATCTCTTAAATGTCACAGTCTATTAACCTCCATTGTAATTTCCCTTGCCACTTGAAGGAATTACATTTCTAACCAGACCCAAAAGATGGTGCACATATTACTTGTTTAATAAGTGCGACTATGACTGGAAACAGTGACGCATGAATGGATGTTAGAAAAACACGGAATATTTCAAACCATCTTACTGTGATGAAATGCAACATGAGAATGGCTATCTCACTTTTTTTTTAACCTTGATGCTTAATTATTCTGCAGTATTTTGTTAGTAGTCTAATTCATTCTGGACAAATACCAGTAGTGATTTTTCCAGCTGTTATTGGTCAATGCCAATAGTATTCCTACACATCATCTTTACCTCTGACAAATGGCATTAAGGTAAACCACCGGTGCTGTGTGATAATATAAGACTGGTGTCAACTCTCCTTCGCAGTGGGTCTGTGAAGCACATTGGGATATTGTACGTGGTATTGAGCTGTACAAATGAACCTGACATGTCTGAGCCACAGCGAACACGACAGAATGTGCGGTCACTGAGGTGTGATGATCGGGCTGCCTGGTGCCGGAGCTGATGAAGTGGGAATGAGTTCCCAGAACAAACTCAGAAGCTCCGCACTCCTTCCACGCTGACAGCAGCGCTTCACTGAGCAAACAACACTCCACTATCATGCACATTCGCAAACGCATACACATGCTGCCACTGATAAACATAGGCTCATTATTTTGCCTACAAAGTCAGCTGTATGTATTTTTTCATCTCAGCTTAACTTAAAAGTGTTAATTAAACAGAACAAAATCCTGCACTGATGTGACCATGTTTATGATAAGCTGAGATCACAAGGGAGCAATTCAGGCCATTTTAATATAGTAGGACAGGAGGGGGAAATGTTTGCCGTCCAATCAGATTTGAGCACACTGGGCTGCTTCATTGCTATGCCATAAGGTTACACTATGGAATATGGCCACTGCTGTGAAGGATGAAAAAGCCATGTGTTGGATTGTGACTCTGTGTGCATCTTCTCATTACCTGCTGCTACCAGCGCCTGGCGACTCGGCCCCAAGTCTGCATCTTTCCAGCTGACTGGCCACAATCTGCCTCTCCACTTCCAGCTCCCTGGTTAGCCGCTCAAACTGGAGCTCCTGCAAATAAACACAACGAGGAGAAGACGTAGGACCGAGGGTCAGAAATGCATTCTCATCAGGGAGAGCTTTATGTACGTCTATTGACAGATCGGACAAATGTGAAGTCAATATGAGGGAGGCACGTTGACAGTTTGACAGCTTGCTCCAACGGTGCTACGTTTCATCGTGGCATGTAGGTTAATGATGACACAAAACAGAAGCTTAAGGCCGTGCAAACAAGCCAATTCCAAACAGAAAAGCTTGCTTACAAGTAGCTTAAAAAATAGACGCCACGTACATTCCCGTACACAAACTTTGTGTACACACCGCACACACACAGGCTATATGGTACTGCCATTTTTCCAGCCCACACACAGAGAGATAAGCACCACTTCAGTGGGTGATATTTAGCCTTGGTGGCACTGTTCCTATGGGAGTCGAGTAGAAATCAGCATTTGACTAATTATCTAGCCTGAGCGAGGCTATTACTTGCACAGCTCTCTAGCTTCAAGCACTGCATCATGACACTCATAAGACACACACACAGGGTCTTTTGTACACAGAAAAATGATTGCACACACAAACACACACACTCATTTGCATACCTTAGAAATACCTATTTTACTCACCCACACCAGCACCATGGCAGTACAGAGTGTATCTGCACTCAAGCACAACACTTATGTTCTTGCAAAATCCTCGCTTTGCTGTCCTTAGTCGTCCCTTGTAATGTCCATTACCATGGTCAATTACATTCACAGTCAGCTGCATACTCACACACACACACACACACACTCACACAAATGGCTCTCGGTTTCTTTTGTGACCTGTCTGAGGAAGTTTTAGTCACTCTACAGCACTTAGGCCAGCCTACTTTTCACACATACTCTCCAATGTTCCCTGAGGGCATTGAAATTTCCCTTCACATTCCCCTCCCCCCCCCAAACTACTGCTGTATACTCTCCCCTGCTCTCTTCTCCTCTGCCACAGCTGTAGGTGTGTGAGGTTTGTCTGCAGTGAGAGTGTGCACGCAGAAGGGGAAGCTAAGTCCTATTTCCTTATTATAATAGCATTTTTTCATCTGGCTGGGATACCCGTGCGGAGCGACCTTGATTACATATTGTGCTGCGCGTATGCACATAAGATAAGATTTTTTTTATTCATCCCACAGAAAATGTTTGTGCCGAAAGAGGTTATTGTTCACCTTGGTGACGCGGCGGAGGTGTGCTGGTTTTGCACAAATGATGGTGAAATCCTGCAGATCACAGCGGCCGCATCCTCTGGTTACATTCTCCTTTTACAATATTCAAACCCGATGCACTGATAAAGGGTTCCAGGTGGAAAGACTTCAATAGTAAGAAGCAGAAAGTGATGTTTGGTTCGCATTGGCGGCAATTTAACACAGTAAATACAGCTCCAGTAGAGACACGATGAGGCCGATATGTGTTAAAAAGAATGAAGAGGAAACAGAAGTGGAAGTGCCACAAATTACTATGCATAGTTAATATAGTGCCGGCCTTCAAAAAAATACTGTTAAAACCAAACTGTTAAGCAAAGTAAATAAGAAGAGCAACTATTTCTGTCTATGTCATTATCCACGTTTGAATATTCGCTTTGTATTCATCGTTTGATGTTTGGCCACATATAACTTTATTCCTCTAATTTAATTGGCATTTGAGCCTCTACTTGCCACTAGAAGGAAAAAAAAACATTTGAGAGAGCTCTATAATTCCTCTGTATACCAAAACATTATCGAGCTCATTAAATTTTCACTTTCAGATCATCATCCATTATCGCTTTATCGCCCAGCTCAAACCAGTGTTGAGAGGCACACTCCACAGGAAACAGCAGGGATCGTCCCAGTGTCTGCTTATATCTGATACAAAAACGCACCCGCGAGACACACCTCGGGAGCAGGACAGAGATAAAGTGGTCACAACACTGATTTACTTAGAAGAAGAAATGAGCCATCAATCCTCCGCGTGACACATAACCCCTACTGAGAGATTTAGATGCAAGAAAATTGCCAATTTCAACCTTTCATTCCAACCAATCATCCATTTTCCAGTCTTACTTTTTTTTTTGAGACAGATGTGACTGAGTGTGAATAGTCAAAATACAAAATAATGAAATGTATTTTATTGCTATGTACGTGCAGATTGTTACAGGGAGAAGGACTTGCACAATTCATTCTTTTGACACAGCGTTCATTTAAAGAAACTGGCTGTCACACAACATATTTCCTTTGCTATATAAACCTTGAGATCTGAACGTTTGGTCCTCCACACACTTCTTGTAACAATTCACACAGAGCCTGAAGGTCACCAACAACATGACCAATTCTCTTACTGAGACCCAGGACTGAACCCTTCTACAGTTCCCGCTGCTTGTTCAGCACATAAAGATGACTTTACAGAGGAAACAAGGGTTAAGGTTAGGCCGCCGATGTCTTAAGAGATGAGAGAGGACATGGAGTAACAGTTACAAGATGGAGCCGCAGATTCATGCAGAGGGAAAGAGAGAAAGATAGAAAGAGGGAGAGATGGTTCAAACACAGACTAGCTGCTGCTTTAGATGAATCTGGAATTACTCCGGTGTGTGATTCTGCCACCAATGTGCAAGAGAGAGGACGTAAAATGAAAGTGACAAGAGAGGGGTAAAACCCATATGGACTCACAGAGACACTAAGAAGCAGGAGAGAGAGAAAATTTGAACATTCAAACATTTAAATACAGCTCAGACCCACTAGATATGGTGGGTCACTGTCTGATTCAAAACAGTCATATATGTAAGTGTAAACAGAACTATTACAACATTAATCCACACTGACACACATGAATTTTCACTCTACCCCACACAAACATCATGCACACATCTAAGAGATAAAAATGCATGTATAAAGCTTACTGAGCTACAGTATGTGTGTCATGTATTAATATATAGCAGATATGTATGGATTAAGTATTAAACATATGGCGAGAGACAAAACCCCAAACTGTTTTGTTTACTGTCTAAATGAAGACAGAGATTTCCTCCTCCCGCAAATGTCACTATTCCTGGCCCACCATTTCTGTGCTGTCGTTCTCTTAAGCTCATTATCCAATTGTTTTGCTTGGCAGCGTGTCACCTTCTCAAGTCCAGCATCTTCATCTCAGGCGGCACTTCTCATTATACAGCAGCAGTGCATGCGGGCACGGGGAGAAATAAACAGCTATGCCTTTCTTAATACTTCACACAAAAAGTTGGCCTTCAGTCCCGCTGATTAGTTGGTCTGTGATCTTGATCAAGCACAGCAGAGAGAGACATCTGTTGCAGACACACGGCACAGAGGTCTCTGTCACTACTGATATTCAGAGACGCTCCAAGCCTATAGACACCCTGCTGTTTTCTTACTATGGAGAGGCAGTCCAAAACATCCTGCATGGAGCTCTGTCCTCCAGGTCTGTTCTACTGCTTGACAAATTGGTGGCAGCTCTTCTCAGTTGTAGAATCCTTCTGTTGGTTGTATTGAGCTTTTTTAAATTATTATTCCTATTATTCACGCCCAATTTCCATCATTGAGGATGGACACTTTTTGAGAACATGGCCTCCTCTCTCCTATCCTATATCCAGCTAGGAAACAACAATGCACCCTTTCTGACAGGCGGAGTTCACTGGCTTCTCAGGTAGCTTTGAGGATTACTGCCATGCTTCTTTACTCTGTCATCCCCGGGCTTTCCTTTGCAAGACGGAGCTTTAAAAAGCTTTCTTTCTCACCCACATTTCAATAGACTTCCCTTATTCTGCATGACTCATTAAGACTATTATGAATATGGATCCAGTATGTCCATAATTAGCTTGTGATAGCACAGGGCTGTGCGCCAAAACGGGCCCTGGTCTGATGAAACAGGGACAAGGATCACACTCGTAAGTAGGTCTCATATTAGTCATGGAGAGAGAGTACTCACTGCTCTGTGTAATTCATTGCATTTTCCATGCCTGGCCCCTACACAGAATGGGACACATCTCTTCAGCATAACGATCAGACTGAGCGCAGCAGTAATGACCATTAAACAAGGGCCTGTGCTTATTTAACGGGTGTGGGCCCAGCCTTGGTCGGTACCGGGCTTAGTGTAGAGAGAGAGGACGGGGACAATGGGTGGCCGGCTTTCCTGTACCAACAAGGCCTCTAACGCTTTTATTCGCCATTACAATGAGCCTGTTGGGCTTGATCTGCCTGTGGTCCAGGAGCTGATTCAGATCCTGTCCTCTTGTGTCCTCAGACGGGCCCTAAAGAAACAGATGACACATGGCAGCAGACCACGCTACCAATATACAGGCTCCCTCGTCATCTTTATGGATGCTGACAATACAAGACCCATCTGAAATGCCTGAAGTGGCTTCTGCCCGCTGCTGGTTCAGCACATAGGCCGCGGTGCTGCACAGATAAGAGAAGCTTAAGCGCACATAAATCCCAAATGTCATACAGCTATATTAACATACCAGGACTTACACATGCACTGTAAACAGCTCTATTGCACTACCATGTGACACAAGTAAATTAAATATACAGCATACTTGAAATTAGCCCTGAAGGACAGTTTGGCAAACTCTAGCTATCAAGAATCAAACGATCTACTAAGGATGTTCCTCATTTACCATCTTTTAAAAATCCATGTTTAAATTCTTAGCAATCGTTCCAAACGATCCACATGAATACATTTTCATTTTAAAACGAAAACAAACTCTGTCAAGATGAGCATTTTAGCACCATATCAGACATAATCTTCGTCCAGACTCACAACATGACCGTTTACATACACTTGGTATGTGTGTGACGGTGTTTGATGTTGTCTCCGTCACATGAAGTAGTAGCATGATAAAAGGCAGAATAAACAGCTTCTAGCATAGACAACAAGGTCAGCAACGCCTGCAATTCATTATCCATGTTCAATTAACTGCTGGAAGTCCAGACCCAGTCAAGAAGTGAACCTGGGTATAAAGTAATCCCAGAGTTTCCAAACTACAACAGGGTCAGCAGTGTTTCCAAAAGTCTCAGTTTCACAGGTTCAAAAATGTTGGAGTAGTGTGGAAACCTGGTGCAAATGTTATAGCTTTAACAAAACAAAAATGCAGTAGTGTGGATCTAATCAAGCCAAGATAGGTCTCTGTGATCTAAAGTCTCTCTGTAGAGTGAAAGTTCATCTTTCACACACCAGTAAACCAGCTCACTCTTGAATTGTTGTTTCCCTCCCTCAAAAATTCATTCCACTGGACAACCACGGAACATATTAACATAGAATATACTGCACCCCTGCATTATACCTTGTGTTTTTCTTCAACCTCAACTTTCAATTCTGGGGAACTTGAATGACTCACCTAATACATTTTAATGCATCCCTAATGCTTCGTTGGCATAATAAAGATCAATTATGGAAGATTTTTTTAATCTCTTAAGCCAAAATAAAATCTTATGATTGGAACTGCAGTCTGCTACAAGTCTTTAAATGTTTTTTGGTCTTAGTATAAAATATTCTGATTCAAAAGGTGGTTGCTAAATTTTGGATTAAGGATTAAAACACCCACACCTCGTTCCACATCGCTCCACTTGCATGTTCCAAACACATAACACATATTCTTTTGTCGCCACTGTTGTTGCAAAGTTTTCCAAGTTATTCACAAACCGTGCACCAGGATGTGCAGGGCTATCTATCTAACGAGCATGTCTGCACAGGCGTCCATGTTCATGTCATGTGAGATTCACCATCATTATCTCATCATACTGCATCATTTCACCTCCCTTGTGTAAAACAAGCATCCCACAACATTGTACATGCCACATATACAGCGTGATAGATTAGGATAATGTGATGCAGTGGTGGCGATGTGTGAAATTGTGCTTGAATATTCTTGGTAACTCAGCACCTCCTCTCATACGACAGAATAATAACAGTTAGGTATACACCATAGGAATCTTTGCCCAATCCTTGCTAGTGAGTGTTCAAATCCCTCTATTAATTAAGATCTTATCCTTAATAGTTTTAGTCGCCCATGTGAGCTGTGTGTTAAAGTGTGTTTAGTTAATGCCGTGATTTGGACCTGGGCCTGGAGAGAAAGGGCTACGAGTTAATTTGCTATGCTCAGATCGATTTTGCATAACTAGTGCAGATGGCATTTGCGCTTAACCAAAGATGGGAATCTACCAGAAATATGTTTGTTCATTAAGCGGCAATGAGGCTTGACAGCTCTGCGTCCTCACTGCAGTGTGGCAGACCCATCCCGACGAGAGCTCGACAATGCTGCGCAGTGGGAGAATGACAGCAGAGGTTAAAGGATTTCTGCAGCAGCAGGGACAGAGAAACGGGCCTGAGGTATGAGCGAAGAGAACGGGCCTCAGAACAGGCTGCGTGACCAGACCTGAAGGAACCACGCAGTGCAATTACTTACACAAACTGCCACAAAGTCACCTTGTTAAAACACTGAGATTTGAGGAAACCGGCTGCAGCGTCATGCCACCATAGCAGAATCACACTGACCATGTTGGATAGAAAGCCTTTTATAAATACACTAAAGTGGCTTTGCTGAGGTAAGCGAGCGTACGGCTGCAGGCATAGCTATAGGTGAATCAGAGGGAGAAAATTGCTTTAGCACCCACAGCTGTACTACAGCTTTTACACTGTATAAGCTGATAATGTGACAAGAGGCCACAAACAGAAATGTGAAACATCATTCACTTGCAGATAATGGAAATGCAAGTTCACAATGGAACATCATTTCTGCCCAGATTTCTAATGCAGCATTACAAGCATTTATAGTAGGAAAGTCGAAGATGATTTTTTACAATTCTTCTATCGAGAGGAAAATGACATACTGCAGTTGTATATGCAGGCATGGAATTTAAGGTCAATGCAGGAAATTAAGGTCTTACAAACAGTGGTTTTCTGGTGTATATCGGATTCATTGCCCCCCCTCCTTGTCCAAGCATGGGTCCCACCATGGTGACCTCTATGTTGCACCAGTATACTTTTACTAATGATTCTGTGCTCACCACCAAAATACAGTATAAATGTTCTGTTGCTGAAGTTTTGATGAGATACATTTCTCGACAAATTCTACATATAGATAGAAAATAAGCCAAAAAGAAAAACACCAACACAAAAATCATTTCATAAGGATCATCTCCTACACCAACTTTGTGCTTAAAGCGTCAACAAATGACAACTGAGTCGTGATCCGGAGTACTCAGATTACTCTTTGCATGCATCTCCAGACATCTTCAGCCCAAAAATAATTTTACGTTGGTGGTATTTTAGATAAAACATGCTGCCGACCCAGATGAGTAAGACCACTGAGAACATGGTTTTCCACATATTTGAACATGAAGGAAGTTGCAGCTTGGCTCGATAATTAAACCGTCAATAAAGAAAACTGTCATTGGTGCGGTGAACGCTAAACGGAGCTGTCATCTGTATCAGCGAGTGCAGCAGCTAACACATGCAGCACAAGAGATTGACAACAAAAAGAAAGACCGTCGACAACGAAGACAGAGGAAAGTCTGTATGAGGGTGAGAGAAGGAAAATCCTGTCAGTGCGCATGAACACATCCATCAGTAATTTCAAATTTTGTTTCCAGGCCATTTTTATTCACAAATTCTGTTTGTTGTGAGGATTTTCCCATTTCTTTGTTCATCCACTTTAGCAGTCTTGGCTCATTTACAAGTCCTTAGACATCTAAATGCTACAGATTGTTTTTGCTGGTGAGGCATTACTGGCACAGGTGGTTTGAGCAAACAGAAGGAACATGTGGGAATTAGTCTTAATGCAAAGGCTGATGGGGACCCGCCTAAATCTAAATCACCAAATTAAATGCCTTTGCCTTTCTGCCTCATCAACATTGACAGAATGACGCATATGATTACACATTAAAAGCACAATTTAAAACAATTTCAATTTCAATTCTGTTGATTAATTCTAGATGTCTATATTAAATCTGGCTTCAAATGCATGGGACACCTGATTATTGTCAGGGCCATATCTGTCACAAACTGCTGGGACAAGCTTCTAAGGGTTGTGTGACGAGCCTAACAGCATCATCTTATCATTGTTGCTTTTAGCACATGACTAAAAGACCCAATTCAAAAACAGGATTTACAGCTGCAAATGACAAAAGTATTTCCCCTCATTTAAAAATCCAATATTTTTCTCTTCATCCCCCAGGCTTTTTTGATCTAAGTTTTGTATCTGCTGATGCCTTGCATCTACAAGTTGAATCTCAACAAAAGCTCTTATGCGATGCTGATAATAACGCCAAGGCATAGTGGCGGTAAATGAGAGTGACTCACAAAGGCAATCCGTATCTCCCCGATTGGAACAAAAAAAAACAAAAAATGCTGCAGCGGTGCAATCATAGCCGCTGCAATTCACGTAGACCTGTGAACATACAATTCCTCTGAGAGATCAATAGCGTTGTGTCAGACAAAAAGAACATTGCTCCGGGCCAAAATGAGGAGAGTAAGCAATCTAGGGAGTGTCAATCTGGAGGTTGCTGTAGTGAACAAAGGCTGCGGAGACTTTTGCCATTACCTCACGATCAGTCATTTAGAGAAACTCATCCGAGAGATATTTGGGCAGAGGACGATGCAGAGACATGAAGCTCATTGTTGATTCACCCAGCCAAGTGCCTCGACTTCCTCAGTGGACATATGCCAGTCCAAGGACGGCCTGGCGATATTTACTGTGCTTCCTGAGGACAACTCCTGCTCCCTGATGACCGGGTCCTGTGCGTGTGCTGTTGACGGTGGCAATGATTATAGTGATAATGATGATGATGACAGTGATGGTGATGAGTATTAACAGGCTAGCTGAGGGGGAGATCTCCCGGGGGCCGGGTTCAAAACGACAGCGCTGCGCCGTGCCAGACACACACCACTCCTCTGACATCATGTCACATTGGGAGCAGATTATCTCCCTCTTTCCCTTCTTTTCTGTTTTCCTCTGCACTGACAGCCTCCTGCCACAGCGCTTTAGAGACCCATTCACAGGTGACAGCCTCTCTGACTCTGCCTCCCTCCGTCATGCTCGCACTCTCACTTTTGTCCTTTTCCCTTTACTCACCACCCTCTGCAACGAAGCGTTTTGTCTTTCCTATGTATATCTGAGCACTCTCCTTCACCTGTATCACTCCCTCTGAATCTGTCTCACTCTTTCTCTCTCATACTTGCTCTGCTCCCCCATGGGGTAATTGCTCGGAGCCAGGCTTCCATTTTTATGACTATAATCGAGGCCAGAATGCTTATGCCTCTAGATTTCTCCTTGCCTGTGTCACAGCGGCAGCACCGGGGAGAGGAAGGCAGATAAGACCCTGAGGAGTGGAGAAAATCACTAGTCGATTGTAATTAGAGTCCTCATTTCGCCTATGGAGGTGGAATAGACACTATCGCCCGCAGAGAGGGAATTCAACCTTTCTGCTGCGCTTATGGCATGGAAATGCATAATGGCAAAAACACTGCCTTGAAGCTTCGCCTTGGCCCCAACTATTAACTCCTTAAGCTGGGTCACTGAGACAAAGATGAGTTTGGCTTCATTAAAACGTGACAGAGGCTTGCATCGGTATCTCAAGAGGGTAATATTTCAGCCAGCTCATCAAGCCTCTAAGAGGCTGCTGGAGTTGTAGCACTCAAAGCAAGGTCAGCTCATGGGCTCTGCAAAGAACGCTGGAGTCTGTCTGCACCGGGTTCTGATGAAAACCGGGTCATAGAGGGTTTGCCATGGAGAAGCAGGAGGCAGACAGATTTTTCATGTGTAATGGACTCCAACAAAGTGGGAAAATTCCACCATAGTGCTTTCTTGGAGGCAGTGTGTTGAAACACCACAGCGTGCCTTTACGCCAGTCGTGTGGCGCATATAGGCAAGTTCAGGCACAGCTAATAACAGCATTACACTGAGGGCAAAGCCTCGTCATGCAGGAGAAAGAGAAGCACACAAAAACACAGAGTTTCCAAGGGCAAGAAGAGACAATCTTGATACTATAAATTATCTGCTCAACAGTGCTTTAGATTGCAAAGACTAATTTAGAATTACATTTACTTATATTTGAGGGAAAATCTCTCCACAACACAGAAAGTATAAAGAACTAAATGGACTTCCTCCTCTGACCCTGTCTTATTACTGTAAACACATTTAAGTACCAGTCAAATAAAAGGCAAAGGATTTGAACTCTGATCACATATTCTTACCATTACACTGTTTGTTCTGCTTATAATTTACAGAAACACTTGACTCATCTATAGACATAATATGTTTGTTATGGTTATCTTCTATGTGCATATATTTACAGTATATTTACACCTGTGTTTTTACCTACTTGTATGTACATAATTGTTCTATTTTTAGATCCAGCTTTGTCATCCTAGTTTTTAGTTGCATGTTTATTTCGATGTCTATTTATATTGGAACTGTGGGTAACATTGAGGGCAACCAAAAAACCAAAGTCAAATCCCTTGTATATGTACATATATGTGGCCAATTGATTCTTTATGGCTCCATATATGCAGCGTATCTGCAATAAGCCTTGACATTTCAATACAATAAACCTTAACATACCAACTATACATAGCAGGTTTACTCTCAACAATGTGCGAGCTGTCAGGAAGGCACAAGCCTCGTCATCGCCTTCCATCCTTCCCACTCTTTCCGTTTCCCCGGCCTACTGATGCCGTAACACAAACATAACTAAAATAGGCATAGTGAGAAGCCACTGAAGACGTGTGTGTACATTAAGGGGGGCTCAGAGAGGATAAAATCAACGTTGATGCAACTAAAGGCCCCCCCCCCCCCTTCCTGCAGCTATTCCTCTCCTGGGAGACACGGTAAGAAGCAGAGATGAGGGCAGAGTGATCAATGAGATGCTCTTTAAAGACCTGACCTCACACTCATTGATGCCTTCTATGTGGGTGCTACAGGCTCCCTTCCTAGACAACCTAAGGGCTCCTGTATTCTTGCTTCAAAATCGAATTTGGCTTGCTCTCGAAAGGTTGAATACAGTGCTGGAACATCCACAGCCTGTTAAAGTATTCATCCATATATACAGTATGTGTATTTAAATTTGTGCTGAAAAAAGGGTTGGGCTGAAGAAGGATGACATCATCCACCGCCGATGCATCAACTGCTATATCCAACATGCATACATATTAAGCACAACCCTGAGTCCAAAAGTCTCAACTTATTTGGAAACGTGTTGTCTTTAAAAAGAAGCATTTATTTTTGATAAAACAACATGTTTCAGTTTCAACATTTGATATGCTGTCTATGCACTATGTTGAATTAAGTCCCAACTTTTTTGAAAATGGGCTTGTATAAAAGAGA
Organism: Centropyge bicolor; assembly: GCA_037975185.1. Taxonomy (NCBI): domain Eukaryota; kingdom Metazoa; phylum Chordata; class Actinopteri; family Pomacanthidae; genus Centropyge; species Centropyge bicolor. Next base: position 8,510,928 of record JBBMOC010000003.1, on the reverse strand, counting down.
ATGTACAACAATATCACCATCCATTGCAATGTTTCACATCATCATATGCCAATTCAGCAGATACTGCCCAACACTTGCTTAAGAACATCGAAATGGAAAAGCCAGAAATGATTTAACAAGTAACAAATATTCCTTCAGCAGTAATAATGTTTCTTTGTAGAAGACAGCACTTGGACAAGAGTTAAAGTTTTTTCTTTGGGATTTAACAAATAAAGAGACTGGTACATTTAAATGAGGCTATTCTAAAAAACATTGAAAATGGCTTCCTACCTGGACTTTAAGATATGTTATAAAATCATCTCAGTCTTCATGACTGGCCTTTTGAAGACGTAAACTTGTGGCACTCCTCCCAATATTAACATAACTGTAGTTGTTTTGCATTTACATTTTGATTTGCATTTTGATTTTACTAATATGTGGGAAACTCACTTGACATTTACATATAATTTGGGTAGAAACAGTCAAATTACCTCAAAGCTAAGAGAGCGAACAATGGATGAAACAAAGAATAAAAACCAAACCAAATATTTCAACCAGACAGGAAAGAAAAATTCAGTATTTAATATTGTAAACATTGGTTCTTAGAGAGGTCTCAGACAGTGATATGGTATTTTTTATATGCATGTAAAAATGTCAGCTCAGTCAAAATGCAGTCAACCATTTCATTCATTGAACAGTTGTAAACTGCTGATGGTTAAAGCCGCTTGATTGAATGTGGCCATCAACACACTTCAGCATCAGTGAACGCTACACTGAACCTGTACCTGCACTCCCTGTAAGACACAAGGAAGAGCTAAAAGAACTGAAATAAAAAAAATCTGAACGTAAGATGCAGTAGATCTTCAGCTGTTTCCAACACTAAGGGCTGAAAGGAATTAGTTAAAATGGCGTGCTTTAGTCCATGTCAGAAGGCAAAAGTGTTTGTACTTGCTGTCACTTGATGGTGGGCTGAAGTCTACTAGGGGGAGAGGTGGTAATTGTTTAAATATGGAGATCATGACACACTTGATCAGATGGTCTGTCACACTCGGTTGTTCACACGAAAAAGGGAGTTTGGGAGAGAAGTTCAATCCCTGTTTATTTTCTCTGCCCTGAGCACCTGGCCAATGTTGGTTTTCGGAAAGTTACCAAAACTGCATTTCCCAATATATCACTTCAGTTAATAATGTTACAAATTCTGGGCCAAAGCAATTTGCAGGGGATACACAATACTGTATGTTTCTGCCAGGGCCTCATTATTGTAATACGCAGGTTTTGTTAGCCAATACTAACATTGATACTGAAACTGAAATTGATACTTATTAGTCAACACTCCAGTTTTGTTTTGTTTTTTCAGAAAGTCTGCAGTCACTGAACTCAAATGTCTTATGTCAAAACATAAGTTGATATTAAACTAAATCATTGTTCTTCCATTGTTTTTTTCACAGGAAGCCCGTCTTTGTACATCTCCCTGTCAGTGTTACTGTGATTTGATAGGTTTCATTCTATTCTAATTAAAGATCACCTTTGCCATCTGTCACCGAAAAGCTTTTCATGCTCTCTAAAAATATACATAGAAAATCCTGACTTTATTTCACTGATTAATCTCATTGCCTGTATCATTTTGCGCAAACTCAGCTTTCCTGGAAGCCTATCTTTCCTGTTAATGATAAACAGCATATCATGAAACGAACAAGAACTTTTAAAAAACTCACTTTGCCAGTTTCTAATAATTTTTTTTAATAACAGGGTTTTGAGAAACAGCAACAAAGTATGTTTACAGCATTGTGATATAAACTGAGGAATGGGAGCTGATAAATAACAATATTGACTTATCACCCTACCAGATCCCCCAACCAGGGTTGCAAAGTATTAGATTTTCAGAGTACGATAAACGTCTCAGACAACATCATGGCTTCATGATATCATGGCATTTCAGAATGATTATTATTATCAGTTTCAATGACCCTGAGAGGGATGAAAGGAGAGGGCTTTTTATAATTTCACAAAATATGATGTGATGTGCAGAGAGATATTAAACTTGATTTTTAATAACAGTAATACGGTAGATTTCAGTGCCGCAGATAAGCCCATGTACATGGTATGATAAAAGTCATATCCAATATACCAAGAAACTGATGCAACCAATCCTCAGATGCAGTTTATAAGCAAAAGGAAACCAAAAGCAAAAGAATTTATAGGAAAGGAGCTACATTTTCTGTGAATGATGAGATTCAGTATCTGATAGTCAGATGCCATTAAATCAAATATATTTTCAACCTCAAACAGACATGCGGCTCATTGTTTTCAGTCCTTATATATAGTCAAAGAATGAGTTAAACATATTTCTAATCATTTATGTCTCTGTGCATTGAGAAGCTGTTGTTGTTTCCAACTGCATTTTACTCTCCTTTCAGTAACAAAAAGTAAAGAAAGAAAATAGGATACAATGCAAAAGAGCTGGTGATTGTGCTGCCAGTTGTTCAATAAGGAAATAATAATAATAATAATAAACAAGAAAAATACGCCATGGACGTGCTGCAAATAGTATTTTGCTAGATGATTCTCATATCGAATTACTAAGCATTGATTTTTTTTTGCCCACCTATTTTTTTTAATATTTAAATAAAAACCAAAGATATCTGTGGTCTTTGGAATAATTAGAAACTAAAACCTTAAATACATTGACAGGACACACCAAAGCGCTGTGAATGCTGAATCTACAGAAAAGACAATCTATCTGGATGAGCGCCACAGGCTCCCACTACTTCAATTACACTTAAGATGAAACAGATTAAAAAGAAAAAAAAAACCTAGATAATCCTCGAAAAAACCCCTTCGGTTGAATTTAGTTTTAATAAGATAATAAATACTGAAGAGGGGAAATTTGTAAAGTTAATTCTGAATTACAACACAGTTTTAGGTTATATGGTTGAGTCAGGCTTGAAAAACAGCATGTGTGACTCCTCAAAGCAAGCAGGAATGTGCAGAAAGAAAAACATTGACATTTAAACACTTAAATGGGGTCTGTAATAAACCATTATGGATGTGACATCCAGATGGTGGATCAGTGCTATTAAAGAGGCACAGAGCAAAGACAGGACTCTAATAAGCTGAAACTGCAGCACGACAGAACCAAATCCTCAAATTAATGGCAAAAAGACTGGAGCTTGTTAGTAGTCAGAAGAGGAGAAAGAGGGAAGACATAAGTCCAAGCAAATGAACCCACAGGGAGAATGCAATCATAATATGTTGGTGAATCTGTCCTTGTATGGGCATCTGGGCAAAGCCTGAGCAGCTGTAACTACAGCGGTGACAGAGGCAAAAAGTTTGGTGAGAGAGGCAGAAAGAAAAATGAAGGAAGACGGGGATTGAAAAGGACAAGTGAAGGCAGGGAAATCAGCCAATGAAAAGGTAGAAATAAAAGCACGAAAAAATAAAAGCTCGTACAGTCAGAGTAAACACTTACCAAACACCCAGTCATCCTAAGCCCCAGCCCTAACCGCGACCACAGCTACAGCACAGCAGGCTCGCATGTTTACATCGACAGCGAGATCCCTCGAAGGTCTGCCTCTCAACAATCACAGGAAAGCCTCACGCAAGAGCACAGAGAGGGGAGGAAAAAAAAAAAAAAAAGAAACACACTCACACGAGCCCGGTCTGTGACCTCCTCCATCTTTTCACTCTCACTCACCCTCTGATTCGCCTCTCCAACTCTGTGAAACAGTGAGCGGAACGATCATTTTACAGTCTCTACTCTTTTTAGCAGGAATCCCCTCTGAGGCATGTCTCCAGCCTGTCGCTCGAGAAGCAACAGCTCGGGCTGGCGACTCGCTCTTCCTGCTCGCCTGCGCGGCTATCTGCTCGAACCGGATGAACCACTGAGGAATACTCTGGGGAAGGAGGTGACATCGACAGGTGCTCCCTCCTTCCTTCCTTCCTTTCTCATGTAAACAATACCCACTTTCCTTCACTGAGCCTAAATGGAACTTTCTGAGTCATTTGTTAATAAAAACCAGATTGAATTCACTTCAAACCGTAGCTCAACTGAAGTGTCACTCGGAGGAAAAGAAAGCTATGTGAGACGTCACAGAAGGGAATTAACATCATCAATAATGAGCGAAATCTCTTTAGCCCAGTTTGCCCTGCGCTGGATTCCCAGGAATATGGAGGGCTGGAGAGAAGCCAGAGAGGAAAGGAGTGTGTGTGTTTGTGTGTGTGTGTGTGTGTGTAACAGAAGGGAGTGTGGATGAATCACAGAGACAGGCATAGATGGAGTGAGTCAGAGGACATGTCCCTCCACAGGCTCACAGACCCTGCTCGAGATCGTCTTCCTGGTTGCCCATTCATGCAAGCCAGGCCATAAACAAGCAATAGCTCCTAGTCAAGCTCATTCCACTTCATTTTTTCCACTAGACAACAAAAAAAAAAGTCAACTCCGACCACAGTTCCGTTGTAAACAAAAGATCTTTTCATCATCCCACACACAGAGAAATGACAACTTTCTGCTTTGAGGTAAGTTATATGATTACAGTGACAACAGGGTGTGTGACATTCGCGCAGCCTGAATGGAAGAAACACACTACCTGTTCTTTGACGGAGGCCAGGATGTTGTTGGCGGTGCTGTCAGCCTCCATGTTGCGGCCAGTCGAACCGTCGCGGATGGTCAGCAGAAGCCCCTCCTCCGTCACTGGGCTCTGCTCAGGAGCTGGCATTCCTCCTGTGTGGACACACACACACGCACACACACACATCATGATCTGGTCACCACAGGCGCTCTACTGAAGAAAAAAAAAGCCCACAGTCTTGTACACACATACCAGACTGTGTGCATGCGTGCGCAAACACACTCCACTCTTTGAGTCAACCACTCCCCGATACACCCGGGCGAGTGATGAGGAGTGACTATCGATGGTCACACACCGCCACCACCGACAATACACAAACGCACACCCACGCACGCCATATGGCCCAAAGAGAAAAAGGCTGTCAATGTTTCACGTCTGTGGCAGTGCAAATCAATGCCATATGGCCTTGAGACAACACACGAGTCAAATAATGATTTGTGTATGTAATACAGTGACATAAAAAAAAAACAACAACACAAACAACAGCAACAGCCAACGATTCCAGCGATGGTGCAAAACAATGGAAATTCAAATCCTGCCCCAAAATGCCAAGTGTGCTCGCGCATGGGTGAATGCGATACATGTTTGTGTATAAGATCCAGTGGAAAGGTTGAAGGAAATGAGCGAGGGCAGGCCTTTGAAAAAAAAATACAACAAAAACAAGTCAGCAGCCCGACAGAAGAGATAAGGTGTACCCGTCTGCTTCGCTCTCTCTGGCCTCTTGTCCGGGATTGAAATGAGAAAGTAGAACGAATAGTTATGGTCTCATTATATCTGTTGACAGGGAGAGTGTCGAGGGAACGCTGCTCAAGGTGGATCCATATTTACTAGAAGGAGCCTGTTGAGCCAGACGGGGCAGCTGAAGGCTGTGATGGCTGCCTCACAGCTCTGGGCTGCAGCAGCACACAAAAGCAAAGGGTCTAATAACGCGAGGAGGTATGTGACTTTAGGGAAACGGGGGATTTTACTATGACTTTTACTGCCTTAGAGATCCACTGCCGCTGTCATCGCCAGGGTACCAACATAAAGACGTATTCCACCCGTTGCTTTCTCCACATCTATCCCGTCCTGCGTGATTTACTAAAGCAGGCAGGATGCAGTCGAGGTGATGCAAGTTGTTGTGCGACAACGTCTTTATGCGTGAATGTAATGTAGAGGAATATTAGCTGCTAAAACCACCATGAAATAACCATGTGGTAATTTACAAAACAGGCCTGCTGCTGGCAGCCGAATCCTCCCTCCATGAAAGTGTCTATTATAGTATTCTAATAAGAAATAAAATAATGGCAGCCTGAGGGCGACTGGAAGGCCCGATATACAGAAGCTTTACTGAATGAGTCAATTTCGTGCTGACAGACATCATTTTAAAAAGGGTAAAAGGGTCATATACTGTCATGTAGAAGCACTCACAGACTGGAATCTGTCTGCACACACACACACACACACAGACGAGTGAGGAATCATTTAGCCCAGGCTGACAGCCGGTTTGTGTGAGCTGCTTGGGCTGTTTACACTGAGAACATAAAAGTTTTTGGCCAGGGATGAGGTTGGGAAGGGGGGTGGGGGGGCTGAAGTACGTGGGAGGTCCCCCAGACACTTGGATGAAATGTGACCCTGAGGTATTCTGGGAGCCTGTCACCAAGGCAGCGTGAGCATTTCAAGGTGTCTGAGCCGAGCCGAGTCATGTGCCAGCCCCGGCGTTAAATGACAGATAAGCTTTTACAACTACCGAGTATGTTAGTCCGCACAGGATATTCCATGTATCCCCCTGTCAGTCTCCCAAATTCCTTTCCTGCTCATTCATAGCGTTGCGACACACGGCTCCCACTCCCGCCCACCTCCACTGCAGCCTCTGAATCAAGGACATGGCACTTGATTCCCAGAAAACACAGCAACAGGAAACGGGGGGAAAAGCTGTTTGAATTTGACAGAGCTCCTCCCTCCTCTCCCTCCCTGACTTCTGCACAAACACAGGGGACAACACAACACAGACTGATTGCAATTTTTAAACCTGACAGAAGTTGCCAACCCGGTCAGGGTGGACGAAATCCCTTCAGCTTTTCTCTCTCAGTATCTTCTCACAAAAGGACAAAGAAAAGTGTGCAGCTACTGAAGTGAGGCACCGTTCAGGTAATTGTTCCTTAAATCACCGCAGATTAAATATAAAATAGGTCTTTTCATTCCTTCCTGTAACGTTTCACTATTTGATTAAACACGCCTTACATCAAAACTAGCCTAGTACAAAAAAAGAAAAATGAAAAATTCCTCATGCCTCGACCACAATCTGTGTATATAATCTGTCCAAATGAATATTTCTCTGCAGTCTAAACTTGACTGTAGGAAAGTGCACACTAAGCAGACTGTAGGAAACAGAACCACAGAAAAAACAACACACAAAAAAAGGAAAGCAATCCCCACTGAAGGCACCATTAAGCAAAGTATAAATTGTATCTGAGCATACCTCTGAAATTCCCCATGTTATCAGGTCCAGAATGATTTCGCTCTACTTGGCTTGGAGTTCTCAGCAGCTTTAGGTTAAGAGTGAAGACGATGCTGCTGCTGCCAACCCACCACAGTCCTATAGGCACACGGCTGACTGGTTCCTCAACATTTCTCTGCGCGTTTCCCTCCAAATGCTAAGGGGGAAAAATGACCTCGCTGAACTGCCCGGCGGTTCAAAACTTTGCTCCTGTCCAGCCCTCAGACAGCTTGAAGAGCGAGCCAAAGGCTGTAGAAGTAGGTGAGCGGCTAAGGAGGAGAGGCCGGTCTGTGCAGATGTCAAGGCTGTCATTAGGTTAATACCTCAGGACCGTACTGCGTAGTTCCCACAGACTACAGATGACCTCATTCTGGAGGCAACAAAGAGTCAAACTGGTGTCTAATTATTACCATTACGGTTATTTCCCTTGACTAAGCAGAAAGTAAGCACTGTACACGACAGCGTGACAAAGTCTTTGAGCACAGTTACTGACAAAACAAACATGATTATTTTTAACAGTATTTCTCTCTGTGGCAGATTTGTCCTGCTATTCAACATGGAATAATAAGAATCTCCTTTACTAGACACTCTTTCAAATCTAAATCCCCCCTTTAAAGGATCATAATCCCCAATGTCTACGAGCCTGCCAAGAAAAGTCTGAGTCTGACCCCACCCTGACTCGACGGCTCACGTGATCTGATCTACTGACCTCAGACTCCAGCCACTCCTCTGAGCCTCTTACACAACCCCTCTTTCTATGACTCTTGATTTAATGTCGTTTACAAAGGGAGGGGAAAAGGAAATTGAAGCTACGGCGCAGCGTGTTTTCAATCTGACTAATTCTGTTAGTGTCAACTCTTCGTGAAAGAGCATGTTTCTGTAGGGAATGTTGCCTGAGACAGTTTGGACTGATCTACTGTCCCAGATTCAAACGCTGCCTCTTTGCATCAATTTCATCTACAGACATGAATTCATCAGTTCTCTGATCCCTCTGAAAGCCACCTGTGCCTTGTTTCACCTTCCCCAAGGAGCACTGCAGCAGCAAATATAATATCGGCCGTCGCAATGGCCGCGTTCACACGCACACAGGAAACCAGGTTAGAGGGAGAAATCAGGTTAAAGCAGGAAAGCAGAGAACATGTTGACATGTACTGGAATAGCATGATTATTGTATCTGCTGTGTTTGCATGCATCTGGTCAGTAAGCACATTTCCACCAAGGCATTTTTTTCTGGCAAGACAGCATATTTAAGTGTATTGATGAACCTAAAAGATTTTTTTCTTTTCTGGTGGAGCATTTTGATTGATCGTGCAGTGAGAGGTCAGGCTCTATAGTGGGTGTCCATGTATCTAAATTTTACACATATCCTGCATTTAAACGGTTAACAACTGTTTATTTAGACTTGTCTGCTGCAGTCTGACCTTCGATTTGATTACTTTGGATTCACAGATGCACCGTCATGAGTAATAATCCCTCTTCTCATTTACAGAAATCCGACAGATGAGCAGGTGACTTAAGTCCACGTAAACACCCAGACTGATGTCCTTCAATTCTCGTGTTTGCCTCAAGAAGGGATACACATTCAGTTCGCTGCTCCTGTGAGTCAAAAGATCCATTGTCTGCCAATCAGCGGGAGGAGGATTTGTCTTCAGGAGGCCGAGTGACACCAGGTCGCAGACATTCAACACAGACAAATGGAGATGAGCTGAGAAATAATTATACATCAGCCTGAATTTCAATTGCAGGGAGTCTTGGAGGAGCAGCAGTTCAAATGCTGATTGCTCCGACTTGCTGGGCTAAAAAGGGCCGGGAGATCTACGGCACAAACAGAGAAAGAGAGCCGCTTAAGGAACCTACAACAGGCGACATCTCTCTTATCTGCTGCACCTCTTTTTGGGCACGAAGGAAGCGATGAGTAACAGTTCATTACCGTCTTTTTAAAACTCTTTCTGAGCTACACACACAGAACCAAACTTGGCAATCCAGGAAGCTAAATCAAAATACCTCCTCATAAGAGCTATACTGTGTGCAGGAAGTTCATAAATATTTCATGGTGTATCAAAGCTTAACATCCCATTAAACATCTCAGCTGGCGTTTACACCCACCAGGATGTCTGAACCTTGGAGTGGTCAAACAAAGTACATGCTCGTTATATCTAAGCTGGATTGACTGTAGCAACCATGAGGCACAGAAATGACACCAAAGACCAAATTAGATATTTATTAAATACCTTTGGTTCGCGCAGGAGGAGCTGATCAGTGAAACCACCTGGTTTATCTTTAATGAAAACCCACATGCTCTTACGCCCCTGTGACACGGTTACCTAGACTTATCTAAAGTGACCTAGCTGCATTACTGTACAGAGCAAGTGAAATCTTTGCGGGGAGAAATAAAATCCCACTACTAATCTCTGAGCAGCTGCAAAAACGTCTCCAAAGACCCACAATGTTTAATTGCTTCTTTCAAACACCGTATTGACTTTGCTGAATAAAACTAACATTCGTGGTCAAGCAGAATTTATCAGAATTCACCGAGATGAACAGTAATATATTTCAGCCTCGGTAAATCCCCAGAATGAAGACGGAGGTGGGGATACACTTTCGGCTTGAAAAGCATTCACAACAGCAGAATTATGTTTTTTACAGCAAGTTACCAATTTCTGAAACATCTTCTGAAATCTCCTGCACACACTGTTGGGCTAAACAAGTGGTTAGGATGAGAATGAAACCCTGATATATAGCAACTGTTCTGGGCTGATTTGAGAATATGGTAACACAAATATACCAGTAGTCCTGTACACACTGCATTAACCATAACCTCATACAGCTCATTGTTAAGTATTTACACCCTGACTTCTTAGTACTGTAGGTGCCACATGTGGAAAATCCTTTTGAGCAGGATGACGGATTCTCTGTCGGATGGACTTGCCAGCAGCAAAACACAAAAAGTTATTATTAGATCCCTCGATGTTTCACTTTCTTCTGCTCTCAACTGCTGAAAAAGCTTTGCTCACATTGACACACCCAACGGCAAAGGAATGTCTCCCTTCCAGAGCAGAAACAGTCTCACATGCGCTCACAATCGCTCTATCAATCATTACCCTGAACAAGCTACAGAGAATAATGCAGCCACCTTTAAATAGACACATACCTGTCTTTTTGTTGATATAGGACTGAACAGGATGGGGAGTATGGCTCTGCGTGGAGTGGAGACAATAGTCTGACGGCATCTCTTCCACCTCCTCGACAAAAGCGGACCTACAAAGTAAATCGTTCAGAAGCTGCGCCCATGCCTCTATCTCACACCTTGAACCTCAATCCAACAAATGTTGCAATAGCCCGAGGCCTATCTGAGCATGTGTATCCACAGGGCAGGGCTCGCCTCTGAGTAAAGGCAGGAAACAGTCATTTTACAACACAAGAAACGTGCAAACTAATAGCACAGGGCGCATGCTTACTCCCTGAGCTGCACTTTATCTTGCAAGATGTGTTTACTCAAAGAGGACACGGGGAAGATGACTGCAGACCAAATAATCCGTGTTTGCACTGTGCGGCAGTAAAAACACAAAACTAACTTTCCGTGAAGAACTTCCTGCAACAATCATTCACCTCCAGCACCATTTCCTCACAACAATACCTCAGCTAATAGGGAGCACAGAGGCTCAACCCCAGTCTCATCTCATCAGCTGTTTCCAACATGTCACCGCCGCTAATATGTTGTGGCAGAACAGGACTTGAATTATTCTGATTGCATGTAAATCCCTTAAATAGAATCAGAGTTTCTGCGAGACAGACCTGCTTCATCCTGTCACACATTGTACGATGAATACATTTAACACCCTAATGCCTTTCTGCATACAATTACAATGCAAACACAACAAGCTGCGATGCTTCCCAAGAAGGAATTATAGCGTAATGCTGTGTACATCTCTAGAGCAGTGCAATAAACCGCATTCCCTGTTGTAAAAGATGTGGCCAGAGACAAAGATTTTACGCATTAAGCTGAGTGACAAAGTTAAATAAAAGAATGTGATTATTGCTCGGGATGTTCATTATTTAACCTCATTTAACAGTTGAGTTCAAAATGTGTTTCATCAATGCTGCAGTGTTATCAACCCCATGCACTCCATTTATGTTCATGCAGGATTCTGAGAGAGAGAGAGAGAGACAGAGAGAGAGAGAGAGAGAGAGAGAGAGAGAGGCTCGACAAAAAATACCAAGATCATCCGAATGGGAGAAATTGAAAAGGAAAATTAGCTTGAACAAATGCTCGGCTATTGGCAGCACCCTGGCCCTCACAATGTAGGGTGTCTCTGAGGTGAATAACCGAGCTCACTCAGCACTTTCTATTAAGACTGATTACAGTAAGAGATGAACTGCCTCTAGAAAAATAATCAATCCCAAAGCCAGGAGTTGTATAAATTTAGTTTAGCTGACTGCATCTTCATAAAAGGGACAATTTGGTGGGTTTGTTGTGATGAATTGGGAGATAAAAGAATGATGGCTGCGACATTTACCATCACACGTACACTCTGCTCTGACGTATTAATGAACATTTCATGTGCCCGAGTGACTGCGTGAGAAATAAAGATTATTGATATGACCGCCTATTCATTGCAGCTTTGTTCATATCTAGTTGTGTTCTTGCGTTGGCAGGGAGCTCAACTTTATCTTTTCACTCCCAAAAAGAGTTTTACAAGGCCTAGACTCCCAAAGATAGAGGACATATTTCACTGATATGAATGCTGTTAAAAGCATGTAAAACAAATGAAAACGTTGAAGCTTATTCAATCAAATTAATGCACATAAAAGGAAAGCAAACATGGAGGATGACATGGAGATTGTGGGAAGGTCTTTTCAGTTCCAGTGCAAAATCTGGCTCATTTTGCATTTCAGATCGAAAGGTTGAAGTGATGCTTGACGTGACTAACAGGTAATAAATTCAACATTCAACATTTGGGTATAATGATATACCATTAGAGAGTAAACACTGAAGACGAAAGGAGAAAATCTGTTGCTTTGCCTGATCAATAGGAATGTCTGTAAGGTGAGTTACGATTTCTCTGACTAATATGGGCCAATGAATAAAACTCTAAAGACTTGCTGCAAGAACTGGTGAACTAACTTTCCCTAAATAATATATATGTAACAATATATATGAGATCCATTATCGTAGAAATTATCAACTTCTTCAAAATCTTCATATCAATTCACACTGACAGACTGATATTGAATCCCTATTAAATTCCTGTATCTAACCACAGCCATATTAAACATGCTGAGACAACACCAGCCTCACAAGTGCTTGAACATTGCTGTCAGTATGCTGCCAGTGAAACCTCAGCTCATTTAAAGCAAAATCAAACCAAATCAATCCAACACCTGAAGTATGACTAAAACAACTCGAGCTGTGCCACTTGCACAAGAACAACTGCATATAAAGAGAGGCTGATAACAGATTGACTGTTCTCAGAGTTTTTATCTCCTCACATTCCTGAACTGGGAAATGCATCTCTGACAGTGACCAGGGTTAGTTTATGAATATCGTAATAGCTCTTCTGCCTTAGGATGTAAAGGAAATCATTTTATATTGAGTCAAAACTTCTCTTCTTTTAATTTCAATTGATGAGCTCCAGGCTCTACATCTGTACAAATACGCTCCGGTCTTATGGCTTTAAGCTTTGCGACAGAGTTGTTCAGTGTATTGAGCAGGCTGCTGTAGACAACAAGAATAAAATACTGGGATTGAAACATTGAATTTTTCTCTGCAGCAGCGTTGACTTCTGAACTTTGGCGACCTTGGAGAAACAAAAACACAAGAAAGGAAAGTCCGGTTCCTGTGAAGTATTATGAAACTAGCTTAAAGAGGGAGATAGCAGAGGCCTGGCAATGTACTTCCTAATGTATGATTTGCATTGGCACGGCCTACTCAGTGCTCTGTGCCTCAGCGTGGACAGGCAGGGGTCATGGAACAACGTGCTGCTATCCATTCAAATGGGAGAGCAGCTCCCGATAACTGCGCGGACAAACTTTTAAACAGGAACATGGTGATCGACATGAGACAGTCCTCACTGAATTAAACATGCCGCACCATCAATAAGTGATGCCACTCTTAATTCGCAGGTTTTCAAGGCCTTTTTGGCTCTATGAGGTCCGACCATCACCACTGCAGGAGGCACGGTATGGAATCATTTTCCAATATGTAATAATCAATCATTTACATGGTCATTTCATTTTGTTGCAACATCATCCTCTTTTCCATCAGCGCTGTTTTTATCATTATGTGCTGCTCGGGAAAAAAAAAGCAGTTATATTTTCTGTCCTGATTTATTGTTAAACACTAACACTAAAGGTGTCTGCAATCGCTCAGTTACTTCTAATTTTTCAGATCCTTAAATGTTTGCCTGTAAAAGGTCTAGCTCACACCTCAAGTCACTGAGACTGCTTCACAATTAGGGTTGGGTACAGACTGAACTATGGCGCTGCTACCAACTACCAATTCACATTAAATTGATGGTGGTTGCAAGTTACACTGTTCAAAATATAACTCAGACAACATTTGTAGAATTTGTAATATGAAATGCTCAGCTGGCCAGGGCAACACATCTCACCTGAGGAAACACCTGGTCAAACACAAAATATACATAAAGAACTATTTAGTATGCTATAACAGTATGTGAGCATTTTCATTATGTCAGGAAACTTGGTATAAAACCCAGGGGAGAAAGAGGTAGTTCTATTTTCTGTAGTGTGTAAATTGTTCTAATCAAATAACACTGTTGAAGTTAAGAGGTTTGGACTCATTTTTTATAACTGAAATTACATTATCCCTATGTTTCTGTTATTACAGAGAGTATAATGTACTGAAAATGGTAACTCAGTACCAGTACCAAAGCCCACGTACTGATACTGGTATCGGTTCAAATGTTAAGGATACTCAACCCTACTACATTACCTGAACACAGTTTTTGTCTTGATGTTGGCAAGAGTGAAAATTTACCTCATTTGACTGCTCGTGCCAGAAATGCCCCAATGCTGACAATGTATTTTAAAAAATTAAGTAGACGGACTCATTCTGGTCTGCAGGTAGGAAAGTGATCTCTTGATGTCCTGGGAAAGGGAAAACCTCATCTATAATTCCTCCCTTCAGTAGGTGGCCTAAACTTAGCTTCTCCTTAACATCAACTTCACATTAACAATAGTCTTTGCTTGGAAATGAAGAGTGAAGCCAAACTAAAGAAAAATGTAAATGAAAGAATAAATAATTAAATGGATGAATAGATTTGATCTGCACACTGATTATTTTGCAATTACTCTGAGATGGGTGGTTAAATGTGTGAAGTTTCAGAATTGGCAGGTTACTGGAAATACACACAGCTAAAGAGGTGATGAGAGTTTTTAAAAAGTCCTTTGTGTGTAAACTATTCTTTACAGTGCACAATCAAAGGCTGACATGCTATTGAATCTTGTCCTTGGTGCTATTAAAGACATTAAAATGAGAGTCTATGCCAACATCTTGGATAAAGAATTGAATATTTCAGCGACTGTGTCCTACTCCATTTAACAGAGAGCGCTCGAGTAGAGACGGACAAGAATGATCAAATTGCCAAGGACTGTTATTTTGTGTTGAGGATGTATCCACAATTGCAGCTGAATTTTTTTTTAAACAATAAAATCACCTTCGAGATCAAACACACTGAGATAACAAGTCACTACTGAGGAATAAAAAGCTCATAACTGGAATAAGTGAAATGGGTGAAATCAATTCCCGATTCTTAACCATCAGCACACTGACGCACTGAACCGTGATGCAGAAAGACAGAAGGAATGTAGTTACTTAAGTAAATGTCAGGTCAGGCAGATAGTACCAGCTGCCCTTTAGACACAACTATTTAGTTCAGGTGAGTACACATTGTGTAGGATGTCGAAACTTTTTTTGAATTTACTGGCACGGTTTAACAAAAATTCCTGGAGCTCATACTCATACACAGACTGACGAAAAGCAAGTACCTTCAATTGCAGTGTCAACGAGGGAACTCAGGGTTTCTAATATGCCAAATGCACAGTGGAGGATTTTCAAATCTGAAGCGATTTTTAAAACGACCACAGACATAATGGCAGATTCAAGCGATTTTCTTTTTCACATTTAAATTGTAGAACTGTCTGATAAGCATATTCATTTGAAACTGGAGAAACTCCGATCCACTCGCTAACATTAAGATTAAGTCTGCAGACCCCTCACACTACAGGATGAGTTGGGCAGATAATCTGTTCAGACCAGCCTTGAATCAGGGACGCCCCAGCGACTGTCAGAGGGGTGAATCGGACCCAAAATCTGCTTCTCCAGTGTGGGGTCAGCGTTCGGCGACACCATATGAATAATCTATCAAAAGGGATTTAATTGAAAAAATAAATCACACCCCCACAAGTTGGTGAAATAAATTCTCTTTCAGTTGTACACGGTAATGATTCATGGAGGATGTGTATGACTTTGCAGTTCTGCAGAGACATGGACATATGGTTTTATTTGAGCGATTGCTTAGAATTTATATCCTTCGGGGTGCAACAGACTACAAGTGTGGGTGTCATCGCATTCATCACATCGTATAGAGATACTTCTGCAAATCTTTTTCTGCACCCAAATATGACATAACAATATGCTATTTCTCATCCCGGCAGCCACGGAACATGTGCAACACTTGTACTACGCATCACTAATGTTTTCAGCATTGCTGGGTTTATCCTGGCTACAAGAGGAAATCTCAAATGATGTGTGAGCTACCTTGGAGTGAATGTCCATCCAAAAATAAGAGGGCTTGGCATCATTCAGGGTTAGTGGTGCATGCAGAGGAGAGTGCACTTTGGATGCCAGAAAAACGGCTCTTCTTGAGACGAAAACAAGCCCTTTAACAGGTTGAATGGGTTCGAAAGCCGGCCTGTAAGAAGTCATAGTTCCTCTAGTGGTATATCAACACTTTAGATGTTAGACGGAAAAGTGTAGGTTGTTCTGGGATATTCCTCTGCTTTTTGCGATAGATCTGCTAACAAAGCTTTGCTCAAGAGAGTGAAGAAAACTCAAAGAACAGCGTCTTATTCTTCTAAGTTCTATCAATCCGTGCACCGTTGCCTTAAGGCTACAGGTTTTCCAGCTTTGATATCGTCACTATATCAAGTTACTCTGACAAAGAAAGAAAAAAAATACAGTATTAGCTTTGATATCACACGGTCCACACCTGCCTCCGAACTTCAAAGCCAAATGCAAAGCTTAGGATCTATAAAATGCCATTTTAAATGTCATGTGCTTGAATTTTTTTTTGTTCATTTCCAATGTCAACAACTCCCTTTTCAGAGTCAATTTTACTTTGTAGGAGTCTTTTAAATGCCTTGACATTTAAGAAGTGAATCTTCCGCCTCTTGGCAGAGTATTATGGAAACGGGTGAGGCAGACGAATCCTGCACATTGTTTCAGTTTTCAGTTGTCGTCAGGGAACAGGCGTGACCCTCGCGGTCATGTAACCTGACATTGGGGAGATGCCTTCACCTTCTGACTAAATCCAGCCACCGAGTGCACTCACATACCACTCTGGGATGACACCTGATGCCACAAACAAGCTATTTGAGTTTTTTAAAAAAAGTCTGAACCAAGAGGCTCACAGCCTGAGTTCATGGTTGTGGCCTGTGTGTTGACACAATAAGCCAATTAAGCAATTAGTCAATCGGTTTAAAAATCAAATGAGGTGTTTGAGTCATAAATCAAGCAGAAAAATAAAGTGGAAACTGTGCTGGCCATGTTTATACTCCTTTTTGACATTTCATAGACTGAACAATTACAAAACAAAAAATAATCAGCACATAAATCAATAATGGATATAATCACTCATCTAGTTGTGCTCCTATTTTAAACAAAAGCTTCCTGTGTTGAATTATATACAACATTATGGCATCTGGCTAAAAAAAAAAAAAATCACTAATCAGCAAGTGTCACTGTATGTCACGCCACATTTTTATGACTCCAGAGGCAACTGTAGTGTTTTCAGGGCTGCTTTATTTGTTATGTCATGTACTCCGCTGGGATGGACTCCTGTACCACTCCTCCTTTTACCATCAGTAAAGAGAGAGCTTTTGCCTGGGGTGATAATGTGAGTAGCACTTTGAAATATTCAACAAGGTATTATGTGCCCTGTTGAGGTAATTCTGCAAGCTAGACAGGCTCGGATAGATGGGATTGTTTGAGCAATGAGCTCGTAGGAAGACTCTAGTAGTAAGGCTGCATGTGGAGCAAACAACGGTGGAAAAAGCTCTGTCCCTTCGCTGCTGTTGTCCACATTGCAGAAAGCGACGAGGGGGCGTCTTTCAGACTCAGCATGTCGGGCCTATGGAGGGTTATTTTACCGGACAAAAATCTATTGTGCACCTAATCTCTAAAAGTGCTGACATGCTTTGTGTTCTGTATTATCTTTAGCTGTCCGGCGTCCAACCAAAGCATGAAATCTGGGGCTCTTTCAGGAATCTATCTACATATCCAGTTAGATCAACAATCAGCCAGCAGCCGCACATGCCAAGGCTTATCCACAGAAGCCACTGCAAGGCTGAACGCACTCTATACATGCTGTATGGTTCTTTAATCAGTTTGATTTTTACATACGTTTGGGAAACCACATCTACTATAGGTGTGGGCTAGACTGCAAATCATGATTAAATGTTAAGCTTGGAATCCTCCTGCATACTAATACTGTGACTTCACAATATATGCTACATATTAAAGACAAATCTTTTAATAACTAGTCTGCTTGTTGGTTTATTCCCCAGGTCTTTAGAGTGATAACACAAAGGTTACAAGTCCACAATGGAAATTCCCGACTCTACTACATGTGGTTTGTTCTCAAGGGAGGCAGGAGACTCTTCTTTAGACTGCAGCGTACAAATGTGGAATGGAAAAAAGCTACGTGGGGTGGGATTAGATGAGAAAAGATTTTCCACACCAAAGGACGAATAAAAGCTTTTCTTTGGTTGATTGCTATAATGAACTATTATCATCTCACATTGAAGCCACGTCACAGTAGCTGAGGGTCCTTCAGACAAAAAACCCCAACATATCTTCAAATCTCTCACACACTTTTGAACAAATCTGCATCATAATGTAAAGTCTCCAATTATCCAGTAAAACATTTCTAGCATAATGTAAACAAGGACAAGTCAATCAATATTTCTGCTTGTAAGTGTGAACAGTACATCTGTTTCTGTGTCATTAAATTCTGCATTTATTTTAAGAATGCAATGATATCATAAAACATGCAATGGTTGGTAACAGAGTCAATAAGAAGAGAAAAGGCTGACTGTCGCTCAGTGAAAGCTCTACTTTTAAGAGCACTTGACTGATTGAATTGTGCACTAGGGATGCTGACCTTCTCTTGCCTGACTGAGGGAAGAGGTTGATACTTCAGCACTTTACTCAGATACACACATGCACGCACAGACACAAGGTAAATAACCACTTTGTTACCATGTGGTGAAAACTAGAAACCCTTTTCCTTTCTTAACAGATGGAGAAAATACTTTGTGATCACAGCAGAAAAAAAGCAAATCTGGCATGTAGCACAGGGGTGGGGGCTTAAGCCTTGATGTCAGGCCAGAATCAGGGGGTGAAAAAAACACGAGGAGAGGCCTGCCAAAGGGCGCTAAACTATTCAACTGTTGTCAGTTCCCATTAAAAAGAACTCACCATGAAGACTGGGTCAAACAATCACACCAACACACAAAAGGTCTTTTGCAAGCTTGTTTGTGTTTTTGGCTACCGAGGCAAAAAGTTGCTCTTCATGCAAATAAAACTTTGGTACTAGTACACACATAATCAATAAAAAAAGTTTCCCAAGCATACATCACTATCTTGTGCAGCAAGGATGATAAACAACATGCAGCTTGACAAATGAAACTGACAACCGTTTGGCTGAATGTCTGGCCTGCTAAAACCTCTTTGTGCCAAACACATTGTCACCGCTTTCGAGTACAAGAAGAAACTACTAAAAAACAAAAACCGAGGGGGAGTTGGACTCTTCAAACCAACGTCCCGCTGTTCTCTCAGCTCCACACTAAAACGTCCTCAATGGCTGTCAGCTGTGTGGCAGTGTGTGTCTTGTGCGGTAATGTGAATCATGAGGGGAGTAACCTAGAGATTCCTTTTGAGTGTGCGCGTGTTTGTGAGCGGTGGAGGAGGGAGACTGACCGAGTGTGAGACAGAGTTCACGTATAATCTCATCTGCCACATGCACTTCCTCTGTTGGCTGAAAAAAAATATCTTTAACTGCACTATGGTCACATCAGTGATGCAGGCGGGTGACCTTTCCACACCAGCATGGCAACAGCGGAGACTTGTATCACTGCTCCCAGCATCTTTCATGTGACAGTATGCTTATGATGCTTGACCTTTGGGGAATATCCATCATAACAAAATCAAGAACGGCCTCTTCACTCTTGACTTTTCTCTGGTTTGGTTTTGATCACATTTAAAATTGACACAGAGGGATTAAATTTAAATGGCAAATTCTCTATTCCTTTTGCGACGGCGTTTCTCACACTGGGATTTTAGTGACAGTTCATGCAGACAAGTAGTGGGAAATATGAGCTGAAGACTGAGAGAAAGGGCTTTAGGTTGCATGTGAGGCATGCATACTGCTCTCCGGTTTAAAACCAGACCTACTTTTAAAAGCAAAGTGGGACAAGGTAATGGACATGTGCTATGTCTAAGGTTATAAATCCTGACTACCTCACTATTCAACCAGGCTCAAAGAATGATGCACCTAAATGCATTTTGTCAGGTAATTTGACTCTTTTTTTTTGCAGCTTCCAGGGCAACAAAGGTGAGTCCATCTTGTCCTCAAAGGTTGGATATTCATGCACACTGCAAAACAATGAGGTTAAAAGAAACGCCCTTGCTTTAAAAAGTGCAAATTAGGGCAATTAAATATGGCGTAGTTTGCATGTAGAGAGTGAGCATGAGGGTAAAGGTAAGCTTATCTTGTGGGTGCAGAGAGTCTGGATCTCCGCCCCTCGGCGACCTCGCATTCCTGAGATTCCCACACTCCCAACCTCACCTGCCTTTTCCTTCAGCACTTAAATGCAGCACGCTTTCAAGTGCAGCATGAAGAGAAAAGTGAGTTCTATTGAGCATCAGACAACTAACAGTTTGTGCATGTTATTGGGCTAAGTTTACATCCAAATGGTTGCAGGCACGACATGGAGGATTGTGCATAAAGGTGCGCGTTTGTCTGCGATGGATCGGTCACAAGCGGCAGATTAGTGCGGCGTTAGATCCTCTCCTGCTGTGAGGAAGACTGGAGAAGTTTCTCTTGGGTCACACACACACACATGCAAAAAGAGCAAACACTTTCCCAACACATTGCATTCACGACTTTCTGACTTCATTGCGCACGGATGCTTTTATTTTTTTCCATTAATGAAGCAGTGACTAAATACCTTAAAGGAGGTATGGGTTTGCGGTGGCCGAGCTGCGGCTGGGATCTACATCGGAGCTGCTAAGTTCGTCGGTAAAGTCCCGTCGTTTTTAGTCCCATGCATGTGGAGGAGTGAGTCCATAAAAGCGAGAAGAAGAAGAAGACGAGTCCTGCGCTGCTTCCTCTGTTTCCACCAGCAGTCACTGCCAGCGTGCATGACGTCAGCGGGAAAGTCGGGAAGCGGTGCGCACTCCTGATTGGCTGTGGTCGGAGAAGGGGGCGGTTCCCGAGGAGGTTCTCCCTGTTGAATTGAACAATGACAGAAGATGCAACTAAAAAATTAGCAGTAAATATGACAATGAATTATAGCGAGGCTGACGTCACAAAGCAGGAGCAACCAGGAATGGAAAATAATTAGCAGGGGCAACGTAATAACTGGGAATAAATAGGAAATTTAAGGGAGGCATTTCTACAGCATCCAAAAGACAGTGGGAGAAATGATGATACCATTAATGAGTTTGGTTTTTGCATCCAACCAAATCTGGGACTCTTTCAGTATCTACATATTCAGTTAGATCAACAATCAGCCAGCAGCCGCACATGCCAAGGCTTATCCACAGAAGCCACTGCAAGGCTCAACACACTCTATACATGCTGTACGGTTCTTTAATCAGTTTGATTTACATACAATTAGAATCTCTACTATAGGAGCTGGACTGCAAATTCATCATTAAGTGTTAAGCTTGGAATCCTCCTGCATATTACTGTGCTGAATATTCACAATCTATTCTAGATTTTAATAATGAATCATCTTTTAATAATTGGTCTGCTTGTTAAATTATAGAATACGTCTTTAGAGCGATAAAACAAAGATTACAAGTCCACAATGGTGTGAACAATACCACATGTGGTTTGTTCTCAAGGGAGGCAGAAAACCATGCAAGTGTGGAATGCAAAAAAATGTGGGGTGGGATTAGATAAAAAAAGATTTTCAACAATAAAGGATGAATAAAAGCTTTTCTTTGGTTGATTTCTATAATGAACTATTATCCTCCCACATTGTAGCCACGCCACTGTAGCTGAGGATCCTTCCCAGACAAAAAAAACCCTCTGTGAATATAACACACCTTTGAACAAATTTGCATCATAATGAAAAGTCTCCAATTATCCAGTAAAACATTTTTAGTGCTATGTAAACACGGACAGTCAATCAAAACTCCTGCTCGTAAGTGTGGCAATACATCTGCATTTATTTTATGAATGCACTGATCTCTTAAAAGATACATTCAAGGGTCGTTAACAGAGTAAATAAGATAAGATTAACCTTTATTCATCAAACAGTGGAGAAATTCACATAAGAATAAGATAAATAAGATAGAAAAAGCTGACTGTCACTCAGTGAAAGCTCTACTGTTAAGAGCACTTGACTGGTTGAATTGTGCACAAGAGATGCTGACCTTCTCTTGCCTGACTGAGGGAAGAGGTTGATTCTTCTGCACTTTACTCAGATACACACATGCACGCACAGACACAAGGTAAATAACCATTTTGTTACCATGTGGTGAAAACTAGAACCCTTTTCCTTTCTTAACAGATGGAGAAAATACTTTGTGATCACAGTAGAAAAAAAGCAAATCTGGCATGTAGCACAGGGGTGGGGGCTTAAGCCTTGATGTCAGGCCAGAAAACAAGGAGAGGCCTTTCTCGGGATTTCTACAGTATCCAGAAGAAAGTAGGAGAAATGAGAGAACTAAAAAAGAAGAGGACATTAGCTCAAGGATAAAATGTGGACTCTCTGGACTTAACAGCACACTTAGGACAACTGGTAAACATGTGTATGAATATTGTAACATGTTATAATAATTGAATAAAAAATGTAATTTATTTTCATATCATCCTCAACATCACATCAAACTTGATGTAAAGGAATGACCACAAATGATTATTTTATTATTATAAGACTTTACAGTAGGCTATATCTTTGACCCGTACCGATTCACGATACAACCAGAAGGTGGCGGTAATGCACCTACTGTTCGCTGACCGCCAAAAAGCATCAGAAGAAGGAGAAGAAGACGCTGACAGTTGCCTTGGTTACAAATTTAGCCAGCCTGTAAACACTGTACAGAGAGAGATGACACAAGGTGATGCGGGGTTCACTGGGTAAATGTTCATATACTCACATAGCAAAGACTTGATACTAGTCGTGTGTGTTGTGTGTAGTTATATTACGAGAGTGTGTAAAACTTAGCAAGTGTTTGCCACATTTTTATATGTTTGACTTCAGCTAGCTAGCTAACTGACAACATGATTACAGCTGACAACATTGAACTGCAAATAGCTTTTCTTCTTTGGATTATCGGTTATTTCATCGATTAATCACGTAAATAACTTGTGGAAATGACCAATCACAATCTCTGTTGATTGAACTGAGTTGTTTGAAATGCATAATTTGTTTGAACAGTCGAATATCCAAAGGTAGAAAACCAGAATATTCATTCATTCATACACACTTCTAGAATGTTGCCTTTTGCTTATCTAATCTTGAAAGAATGAATTGATTATTCATCTTTATGCTGCCAAATGAATTTGCCAAAAGTTTCAGCTCTAAACTGTGTATTCAAAGGTTTTGTAATACATGTCCCTCTCCAGTATGGACAATCATGCTGAGCAAATCAACAGATAATGTTAGGCTGCTATTATGTCCTGAATCTTACCCTTTGTTTGCCATTTGGTGTTAATATTGTTTAGAATTATAATCTTGCTCTGTGCTGAACAAAAGCAGCCTTCGTGTCTCTTGGAGACATGAGCAAAATATAGCAACTATCTTCCATGGATCCATAACAGAGTTTCAGTTTTCATTTCACACATAGATTTAATCTGTCCTGCATACTTCACGCCGACCCTTTACACATTGAACATCCTAACTGACACAATGCCTGTGTGGCCACAATGTTTTCTAAGCTTAATCCAAAACAAAGACGCAGAGATGTTCCAGCGGCATATCTGATCACACCGGGTGCACCATCTGTCCCCTCCCAACCACTGAAACTTGAGAGAGTGACTGATTTTTTTGCAATGTCATGCAGACCTTGATGGGAAAGTCAG
Source organism: Centropyge bicolor (assembly GCA_037975185.1). NCBI lineage: Eukaryota > Metazoa > Chordata > Actinopteri > Pomacanthidae > Centropyge > Centropyge bicolor. The sequence goes on along the minus strand of JBBMOC010000003.1, from coordinate 8,487,283 downwards.
GTTTTTGATGGGCTATATTGCTTTTGGCTTTGAGTCCCCAGTTAATCATCTGAATGACCCCACTAAAGTCAGGTATCTGTGCAGGTGAAATGTTGTCTTTTATCAAGCTTTGCCCAACCTCTGTATTTTTCACATGCAGTGTCTTTATGTCTTTATTTTCAGACAGTGTTGTGAATGCAAATAGAGCTCCACAAGATGAGCAAAAGGGATCTGCACACGTTCAATACAAACTACAGAGCTGAGGATGTTGGTAAGTCAGCAGAAGGTGGTTCTGAAACATCGCTGACTTGTGACATAGTGGCCCATTGATCTGTTGAACAGATGTGACCTGAAGTCCCCATGTTGAATTCTCCAGGTACTGTCAAGTCTTTGAAGCTTTTCAGAGGCGGCATTGCTTGTGTTTATTCACCTGCCTCTTTGAGTCACAGCTGAACTACTCAAAAAACTGTCTACATTTAGTACAGTTAGTTTGCTCTCTGCCCCCTCTCTTTCAGAATTACCCATACAATCCATTAGTGCTCAGCTGGTGCTGTCCCTCTGTCTTTACCTCTATTTCTTTCTTTGCTGAAGTCAGCATAAAGACTTTACTTCAGACATTAAAAGTGATGAGATTTTCAACAATTCCACTGATCCTAATTCAGCCATATCATTTGCTTTCATCCATGCAGAAAAACTGACACTGCGGATGAAAAATGGTCTTGGCAGCTCAAAGTACAAACCGGCAGAATATAAAAGACTACAAGCCATTGTTGATGCCAAGCGGCTGGAGTCTGATCTAATTGGACAAAAGGTAATTTTAGTTTGTTATCGATATCATGCTTGTGCTTAAAACAGCAATTTTATTATTCCTGTTACATTTAGTAATGTGGTGATTCAGCAGCGAATGAAGAAGAATGTACAACAACACTGTGATATAAAATGCTTTTCCAGAGAGTAAACAGTCCTTATTACCCACCACAGGAAGGACCTGAAATGACAAAAACCTGATTTTAATGTGAGGTGATAAAACAGCATGTCTCCAATAATAGTAAACAGCACCATTTTCTTTCTGTTTGTCTACCTTTCTTTCTTCTCTCTTACACACCATGTACTATAAAGGGATTTCCTTCCATATAAAATAGGCATTGCATAACCTTTATAGTTTGGCCAACAACATGAAACAGAGCAGTAATATCACTGTCATACACAATAGCATTGCCACTCTCATGAATATTCATTCGGCTGCCTGGGGTTTTCTATAAAACAGTTTGAGGTTCATAGTCGTCTGACTCTGCGCAGAGCAAAAAGTTAATGCTAGCGGTAATGGAGATAAGGCTGTTAGACCTGTGGTGTTTTAATTGGTAAACTGTGGCAGAAGCCTTTTAGTATCATTATGGTTGCCCGTGGCACCTTCCAACCCTGCTCTCTGCATAACCTAGATAAGACGTGCTACGTTCACATTCGGTTGCCCTGCTGAAAGGCAGGCTTTCTGAACATCTCCCATTGGTGATGTGATAGAGGGTAAATAAATGGCCATGAGTTCCCTCAAGCACGGGATCATTCTTGCTCTCCAGGAAGGGACTGGCAGCATTAGTTGATACTAAAGCCTTAAAAATTTTCCTTTCGATAAGATTCTCTGTAGCACTTTAAGAATATGTAAAAATACCTTGAATTCACCTAAAAAAATATTCAACAATAAACATAGTGTAAAAATGAGAAAAAAGACAAAACGAGTTTAGCCAGTTACCAATACTAATGGCCAATACTGGTACGAATGAATACTAATACCTTGGCTCAATTAGAAAATATGAATGTGTAGAATAAAAACACCACAATCCTAATTACAAGTCTGTATTGATGCACATATGCACAGAGATTATTTCTATTTCAAGATCAGAGTGACATGTCAGAGTAAAATAAGCACAGGTTTGATAATAAACTCAATAATGGTCTAATTCCATTTATTCACTTTGGTTTCATGGTCCTTGCCTGTGAGCAAAATCCCTCATTATTTGCTATTTAGAGTAGTGCACTATATTTACCCTCCTCCATTTTGTTTGACTGTCCAATTTCTGAGTATGAAATGCATGCATGACATAGCGTGCTGAAAAAAAATTCCCACAATGGAGTGAAAAAGCTTTCTGCTGGAATCCCACAATGCAATGTGACATTTAATAGATGCAAATATCAACAGTTTGATCACACTACACCTGTCAGTGACAACGTAAAATAACATGATTATTACTTGTCCAACCTCTCGGTTTACTGCTCACTAACTACTGGGTGTCTATTATGAATAGAGAAGCAAATGAGTGAACAATAGAATGGAGCCATTGTTAACACCTGTGTCTTTCCCACTGTGACAAGCCAAAATGCTGCCTGTAGAAAAGGCCTACAGCAAGCAAGAAAAGTATAAAACACATTGTGATATAGTGAATAGGAAACCATGCATTTTAACAATATCCTCTTAGTGAAGTAGAGACATAACTTCTTCTGACTAGCAGAGGAGCACCATAATTTTTTGCTCTAAAAGTTTATTTCAGACTTTCACCTCAGGTGTTCCACGTGGATCATAAAACAAAAACATGTTGTCCAGCCAGATTTTCTCAGTGAGCTTGAAAATACTACTCATGTTGTTTATGTAGTGGCAAGGGTGTGACTGACTGATAAGAGATATCTAAAAGGCATCAAAATCAATCTGTAAATCTACAATGGCTGGATTAAGAGATTACATACATGATAAGATATAATTACAATCAGGTTCGTTGCCAAGTAGTTTTCACATACAAGGAATTTACCTTGAATAGTTTGGTATTATAGTTGGTACTTTGGTGCATAACAATAAACATAGCACAAGTAAAGGAGAAATGAAAAATGAGTACCATTTCATTTTTCATTATTTAAACATAAACATCAGATTATGTTTAAATAATGAAAAAGTAGTGCTCAGTAAATGGTAGAAATTTTCCTGATACAATGGGAATAGGAATCTGACTGGACACTGTGGTTAAATATTTAATATAAGATCGATAAGGGTGGATATTAATGGTTTGTTTTATTTGGCATTTAGCCTAGAAATCAGTTGATGTAAGTTTAGCTCCAGGCACAGTTTTGGTAGTTTGACTGAGTTATAGCCAATATAGCAAATTAAGATCACCTCTTCTACATTGCCTGGAAGAGGCATGGGATGACATCAATTTGGCCTTTTTCTTTCACAGCGGCACTAGTTTCAGATTGAGCGCTGTTGATTCCAATAACTATAAAATGGACGTCACCCTGAGGGGGAATGTCCACTACAATATTTTCAGACTTCTTTTGCAACAGCAGCAGCAGCAGCTTGACAAGTAGATAGTCAGTCACGTCATAAATCAACAGCCCATCTCCTTTAGATTTCCTATTAATACGAAATTGATTGTACCCATGTATCAGTTATGTGAGATTTTCCTTTGTATAATTATCTGAGGCAGTGGCCTGTGTATGAAAACACTGATAGAAGACAATGAATTGCTGCACAGAGAGCGCGCTGAAGGAAGGCCTTGTTCCTCCACGATGAAAGAGGAAAATAAATGAGATTAGATTAAGTCTTCTACCCCCCCCCACCCCCTTCCTAATAACATGCCTCATGCGTGTCATGCATGTTTCTACTTGATTATTTTAAATTGCTGCTGTTTATTTTGCTTTCATGCTTTAACAGTGATACTGTTTCAGTTGAATTACCCCAGTTTATGAGCCTCCCACAGAGACAATAATGCTAATAAGGGCTGAAGCAAATGCCTGCAAACAAAATACCCCTGACGTGCCGAGAGGAAACAGCTCATTCTTAACTACAGGATACAAAAATAACCTATTTCATATATCACCATCCTGCAACATCATGATTTATTCACTTTATAGTTGTTATGCTTTTCCGATGTTACAAAATGGTCCAGATAATTGATGCATTAAAGCACTCCAGATTCATGTTAGTCCAGATTAAGGTAATTATTTGCCGGAGCAAATAAATGCCATGGCGGTAATGTATTTAAAAGCAAACACTCCAGCGATTTTCTCTCTCAGTGTTTATTCCAGCTCCAGAGAATCTGTTTATTCCTGCTGTGCATTAAACCTTGTCTTTTAGGTTCAAAGGACTCGCCGTGCAGCCAAGGCAACCAAGGAGAGCTCCATATTACGGCAGCACAGACAGGTGTGGAGCAGAGAGTGCCCCAGGCTGCAAAAGGCTGAGTAAGAGCCCCCTATTACTCCCTGTCATTATCTGCTGCAGTTTTCTGAATCTGCTATTACACCACGCAACCGCTCCACTTAAGCCCCATTGAGCCCAGACAGGAACCTGCATGGAAAAAATAGGGTGTAAAGAAAGGGGGGGACAAAAGTAAGCCCGAAGAGAAAAATGTATCGTGGAGAAAACAAGAAGAGGAGAGACGGAAGATTTAAGCTGATTTTCTTGCAGCGATGACATTGAATTAA